>CAEMYA010000716.1:153540-192359 GCA_903131615.1 Diplodus sargus | reverse complement strand
AAAAAAAAGAATTGCTGGGGGAACTTAGAAAATATATTTAGTAAGTAGTGCACCTGACAGCACATTGTACAGAAAATAAGAGACCCGTGCTGTAGCTGTGTCCTTAATTTGGATTTTAATACACATAATCATCACATTGTCACAATCTTTAAAAAGTTGTCAGGTTTACCATGACATTTAAACGCAGCATGAACGTCTCTTCCTCATTGTCATGTGACGCGGAAGGTAAAATGTTGTTCAAAGTGTCAAAGCTGCGTGTCATTTACGCACAAAGCGCATCTAAAACTCTTTGACTCTTTGATAAAGGCGAACATTACCCAACGGAATTCTGTGATATTACATGGAAAGCCATTTGATTGTGTAAGAATCCGATTTTTGATAATTGTGCAAAAATAATACTGCGATCGCCAGAAATTCAGGGATGTTCCGTGTTGCATTTAACGCCCGTGGGAAAAGTTGTGATACCAGCGTGCAACTGACACAACTGTTAAGGGTGAGAGGGTGAGAGTGAGAGTGAGTGAGTGAGTAAGTGAGTAAGTGTGCGTGCGTGCGTGCGTGCGTGTGTGTTTACCCTTGCTGGCTGGACGGAATAACGTCCGGCAACACAAGACGGCTGTGGGAGGTAACGTTAGGAGAAGCTCGCTATGGTTTACTAACACATAAGTTACCACCTTCATGTGATACTCCTGTGTTTCTCTCAGTGTAGGAACCATTGGGCCAACACCGCTCGTGAGGTACGTAGCGTTACATTGCTCTGCTCAGGCAGCCCATGTGGCTAACGTTAGCATGCTTTAACTAGGTGTCTGACTCTGCCACTAACCTATTTCCCACGTGCGCCCGAGTGAAATACCTGGGTGTAAAACGAGAGGCTCGAGCTGTTCGACTCACTCAACGTTAGAGACGTTATAGCCGACACCAGCTAGCCTGTGAATCAACCAGTTATTCTTCTTCTCAGATGTGCCAGGTAGGATATGGTGTGGGGGCCCTTTTGTGGTTCCCAGTTGGATTATGTACAGAAGCCAGTGTTCGGCAAGCAGGGCTTTAAGGTGTAACTTTAATTTGGATTTACTGTGAGGTTGCGTGTTGTCCAAAAAGCAACACACATGACAACATGTTGAACTGGGTTTGGTGTGTCAGGGGTGTAGCCAGGAGATGTTTAATGGGGTAGCATAGATGGGACACAGAGCTAGTGTGGGGTGGCCATGGCAGAGTGAACCTGTATGAATGGCAGGAGATTAAAATGTGTAATGCAAATGTTTAATGCACCACTTTGCTTCTACTAATGCACATTTGAATTGAATTCTAAAAGTCATCTTGGCATTTATTGTATTGTTTTTATTGTTGTTTAAACATTTTATAAAGCACCTTTAATAGTCTTGTGGTGTGATAGATATTCAGCTCCTGCTTTTGTCTTTCACTGCAGTTTAATTCTACTGCAAAGTGATGTCATACAAGTTCTGAATTCATCAATCTTAAATCAGATGAATCCTTCTATTTTGGTGATGGCTTGCAAAAAAACTTGTCCATGTCAAGTGACTTGGCTCTTCTGGCCTCAATGCAAAGGACACCCAGGTTGCTAAAAGTCTTGTAATGTCCCATTTCTTCGTTTTATGATGAACTGAATTGGTACCAAGCATTTGATCTGATGTGTCCACTCCTCCCATGTATTTGTACCCAATGCAACCAAAACCAAGCAGAATTAAAACCAAAAGACAGACAGACAGACACACACACATTCTGTCACACATAACACATGCAGACATCTTTGAAAGAAGGCGACTGAAGCGCTATCTTACACTCAGCCATTAACAGTGAGGACAAACATCATACGATTTACATGACATTGACCGGTTGTTTGCACCACATCATACCATTGACAGTGACATGACACATGTCACATTGACATGACATATAATTGATCTGTGATCTCTAGGACCACATAGTGGATACAGGCAGTGCTATTTCACCAATTTAGACAATGTCCAGTAAATATATGCACTAGGGCTGTTTTTTTCTCTCTTAAAAACTACAAATGACAAAGAATTTATAGTGGGTGTTTGTGGACTGCTGCGGTCTTGTACATCTTGTAGTGAACAACAAGTGTCCCACTGTGATGCATGCGTCTGTTTGAGAGGCTGAAATAAATGTGTTGGCCCAATGCCTTTAGTTGCAACAGCCTTTAAACAAACTTTGCAGCGGACCGTGGTTTGTTTGAGGTCCGACGCTACAGAACCAAACTACTGAGAAGAAAGTTCCTTTTCAGGAACAAACTCTTGGCTTGCTGCCATGTTGTTGTGTTTGTTTCTCTGTGGAAAGTCAATGCAGGGGGAGGGCAGATCCCACTATGAATTACGGGAGCGCATGGGGAGCGGCAGTGGAGCAAGTTGAAGAGAAAATCTATTAGAATTTTTTCCGGAGTTTTTTTCCGTTTTTTTTTTTTCTTCCTAAACCACAAACTCGAAGTAATCGATCTTACCAATTTTATCACCCACCCCTTGCTACCTACCTACTTGCAGCTGTGGCTCAGTGGGTAGAGCAGGTCGTCTAGTGATCGGAAGGTCACCAGTTCGAATCCCGGCTCCCCTAGTTGCATGTCGAAGTGTCCTTGAGCAAGATACTGAACCCCAAATTGCTCCTTGTGAGCAGTTGCCGCATGCAGCCACTCGGGTCATCAGTGTATGAATGTGTGTGCGAATGGGTGAATATGGCATGTATTGTACAGCATGTATTGTCGTTAGACTGGAAAAGCACTATAAAAATGCAAACCATTTACAACATCCAGTAAACACGTGCACATGCAGACATCTCCGTGTACGCCCTCCAACAGTGCCACAGCCCGACATACATGGGCTGCGAGGGCCCGATCATAGCTGCTTGCAGTTTTAATTATTTGTACTATTATTGTTCATCTTTCTTTTTATAAATAATTTGAACTACTGTTAAATAGTATTCAAAACAACTGTATTTGAATGCTCTGTTCATAATGCTGTCAGTGGAGGCCTGACAGCTCCTCATCATTACTGCTGTACCTAGGCTGCTTATTTGACTGGGAACTTTCCCTGCTGCCGGTCGTAGCTGTGTCTGGCTCTGACTTTGTTTTGAAGAAGCTCTGTATGACCCTGCTTCTTTTCATAGCTATTGTCTTATTATTCCTGGGAGAAATGTAAATCAATCAATCAATCATTCAAGCTAGGGCTGGTAATTGTTAAGAACCTTACGATTCGATTCGATTTCAATTTCGATTCTTTAGGTCGCAGTTCGATTCAATATTGATTTAAATGCTTCGATAACGATTAAGTAATAAGTAGTAATACACAAATAATTCATTAGAGTACCTGTTGATAATTTTTAAATTCAAAAAAAGCCATCTTAAATGGTAAATTTTTCCACTAGGAAGTTCTAGTTCGAATTGAAATGTAAAAAAAAGGCACACAATGTGTTTAGTTATAAAACATTTCAACCATAGTTAAGCTGAGATAATGCCATTGTTTCTGGGACTGCATGGTACATATTTGTCTGACATAAGCATAGACATTACCGCGGTCCCTCCGCCCTCCGGCTAGACGTGAGGGGGTAAAACATTGAAACTGAACCCCCCTCTCTCCCCGGAGGAGAGTGCTACCCAGGGGCGCATGGTGCAGGGCCAGGGTGAGACCAGCTGCGCTGGGAGTTTACAGTCTCCCAAAGAGCGGTGCGTCAGTCATCGGCTACCTGCCTTTGCAGCTCCGACGGTGTTACCGCAGCGCATCACCCTCCGACCCTCAAGCGAGGTCCTGGGCGTGGCGCTTCCAGCTGCTGGTGGCGGGGACCGAGAGGCGTCTGGCGAGGGACAGCAGGTGGTCGGGGGCCGCTGCTTGCCTGAATCGGTTCAGAGGATTTTCTGAATCGATAATGAATTGGGTAAAAATATATTGCAATGCATTGATGAATCGATATTTTTACCACCTCTAATTCAAGCACTATGACTGCAATGCAGGATCATATTTGAATTTGGGTTTGAATCAATGTATAAAGTAAAGAGGTTCTTATGTTACTAGGGCCCCTCTATATCAAACACAAAACTTTTTACCCAAGTTCTGAAAGCCTAAACCATTTTTAGAAGTGACACAATGAAAACATATATTGAACCGAACATATGTGGCATGTGAGTATAATGTGCTCTGCCTCTGCATTTAAATGTCATATAAAATGTTAACTCAGTCTACAATTGAAAAAAACAGCGTGAAAAGACTTGTGGTAAGACCACCTCCAGGATGGCAGCATAAGGAGAGAGCTCCCGACCAAACCAGAGTAATTATTAATACACTACCACACAAACTGAGAAATTCCTTTTAAAAAAGTGCATAAAGAAAGCAGAGCAGAAAGCGGAGGTGGACAAAGAAGACGAGCTAAACAGCTAAAAGCAAGACGGTACAAACTACGCTAGCCCTGAGTGCAGAAATGGCTGATTTAGAGCTTATTCTCTAAGAATCAAGAAGGTTCCACCAAGAAACCAAAGAACACTTACGGTTAGCAAAGTCAGTAGCAAAATGAAATGCTAACCGCTACTAGCTAACAGCTACCTCCTGAGTTAACTTTTTAAGGTAGCTGCTGTAAGTGCTAGAAAGAGTTTTCACACATTCTGAGGGGAGTTCAACATAAAGTAAACATAAATGACCATACCTCTCAGTAGCTAACAGATACAGCGAGCTCTGATCTAAGACCTGTATAAATGCTCACTGACCACAAATCAGCTCTTGCACAGCCGCAATCCCACTATCACTGTGGTTGCTGGACTTGTAAAACTGACCACAAATCAGCAACTCAGCGATGATTGATTGACAGGTGTATTTTTTAAAAAGAATGTTATTCTTGTTTGATAAACTACCAATCAGATGTGCTGTCAAAGTAACGTAAAATATATCTGAAATCACTGAACAGAGTTGGAATCATGTGTTTTCTTTCTTCTTTCTCTCAGTATAATTGGCTATAATGGTGAACCAGGTCCAGCGAGGGGACGGTAGCTGGCAGTCATGCAAGAGCGACTCCAGCGGGGCCAGCAACAGTGGTGGGGAGAGCTCCAAGGAGAGCTCCCGGTGTTCCACGCCGGTGCTAGACACCGACCGCTCAGACAGGCTACGGGACAAGATGCGGAGAAGGATGGAGTCCGGGGAACGCTGGTTCTCACTGGAATTCTTTCCTCCCCGTACAGCCAGTGGAGCTGTCAACCTCATCTCCAGGCATGTGAGACCAAACTAGACCTACAGGAATCATATCATAGTCACAATCATATTTACAGGTAATTATCAATGGCAGACTCCATGTAAACAGATAGGGCAGACAGGAGCGGCACTGCTCAGCACAGCTGCCAAGCAGCGTATGTGAGAACAAACATGAGAGTAAGCAGTAGCTCAGCAATGCAGCCGCCACACAGCACACAGGCAACCAGTGTGTCCAGCCTGTCGGTTTGCTTATAACACTAATTTTGATTTTGCTGGAGTGGTAGCATTATCACGAGTGACTCCAAGAATTGCTACCAGACAATAGCTGGATATTTTGTTTATTTATTTTCTCTTTTATTATATGATTTTTCTCCAGATTTGACCGTATGGGCTCTGGAGGGCCCCTCTTTATAGACATCACCTGGCATCCAGCAGGGGACCCGGGATCAGACAAGGAAACTTCATCCATGATGATTGCCAGCACAGCGGTCAATTATTGTGGACTGGAGAGCATCCTCCACTTGACTTGCTGCAACCAGACCAAGGACAAGATAAGTGGTTACCTGGGCAAGGCAAAGCACCTCGGTCTCAAGAACATCATGGCACTGAGAGGAGGTAAGAGAGGTGACATTTGTTTACACTGATAAATTACATAAGTGGTGATACCATGTAGTGTTCTCCTTTCTTGATTCTGAGGGGTTGCAGAAATATGAAAAAAAGAAGTAAATGCTTGCGCTACAGTTTTCAGTTGCCTATCCAGTTTGCAGCGTATCTAGCATTCTGTTTTAAAGGCAGGTAGCTTAGTCATTTAGGGAATTGAATTGGAATAGCACAAATGCCTGACCTGTACCTGATCTGTGCATTTTGTATGTTTTTCTACCGTTTTCATATCCAACAGAGCAGTCATAGTTCCGTCATGTGCAGTATCTGTGAAATGTTAAAACAAAATACACAAATGATGACCTAAAAAAAATGCTTTTTGAAAGTGCATCAGTGTTTATGTACTATTTGTATGAAAGCCCGCCTGGCTTTATATAGCTCATTCTAATCCATTACAGGTGCTGAGATAAGGCCTGACCCCAATCTTGCTGATTCATCATCTTTAGTCTAAGATATTGGGAAAAATTGCATATGATTCAACATTAGAGCGAGAATATCATAAGTGTATAGCCTTGGAGAGCTTCATAACATTTGCGTATTGGTGTGAGTTGTGTTGTTCTCATATTTCCACAGACCCAGTGGGAGCAGACTGGGAGGAGGAGGAGGGAGGATTTAACTTCGCCATCGATCTTGTTAAACATATCCGATCAGAGTTTGAGGATTACTTTGACATTTGTGTTGCTGGTATGTTTTGTGCCTGCACATTGATAGTTGACAGTTGAAGTGGAAGTCCTTTTGAAGTATCAGTCAAGGATTTAAATGCGTTTGTGTGTTCAGGATACCCCACAGGCCATCCTGAGGCAGACAGCTATGAGGAAGATCTCAGACACCTAAAGGAGAAGGTGGATGCTGGAGCAGATTTTGTCATCACCCAACTGTTCTTCAGGGCAGAAACTTTCCTCAAGTTCCTGGATGACTGCAGGGCGATTGGTATCACATGTCCCATCCTACCTGGAATCTTCCCCATTCAGGTAACTCACTGCTGCCTTCAGGAACAGGAAGGAATACTGTTCTCTTTGTTATGAAAATATCACAGGTTGATTTCTGATGTGCCTCTGCTATAAAACCGGCTCTATAATGTCAAGTAACAGTAGGAACCAGTCTTGTTGTTTTGGCCGTTCACAGACACACTGCAGTACTTTGAGGATCACATGTTTAACTGAAAGCAAGCAGCTTTGTTTCGCTTATTAAGTAAAATAAATTAGAGTGATTGACAAGTATTGGCATACTAAATGTAAGTGATAATTGCTACGTTGCAGGGCTGAGCAGGGTTCTCTATTTTTGACGATGCAGTGAACATTGTTGAAAAGTTTTTCTAGTCGCTTAACTTTAAGGAGTTTGGTTTGTAGGTCAGTTGTCTTACAAAGCTACTTTTCCCTGCCATGTTTTCTTTGGACTTTCCAGGATTTGACTGATTTCAGCTTTATCAGTATCTGTTTATCTGTTGGCTGACTAAAAAAACAGCAGTCTGTGCTCAACCAACACCCATGTGCACAGAAAAACAAACAGTATTACCCCAAAACCAGAACCAGTCTTGAATGGAGGAGAATTAGGGATGCACCTTATGTCAGGCCAATAATTTATCAGCCCAGGACTCCAGACTAACCTTTGTCCACTCATAGTAGTGGTGCCGATACTGAAAATTACACAAACTTTCCAAGCCCATTTAACAGTTCTTCGGTTTATTATTTTAGTATATCATAGAGTAACAATGACAGTGAAGGGCACACCTTTCATTAGGCTACATCACATCATGGGTAATGGGTCACCTTTTGCCCTCAACCAGGCAACATCTCACTCCTTCGTCCTCTCCTCGGGGGAGAGGGGGGCGTATCAGGTGTCACAGGTAGAGTAACAAATGCATTGCTCAACCACAATGACTGTGTATGTATGGAGGAAGTGGGTCAGATTATTGATTGCAAAATGTCATTGTTTTTTTTTGCCACATCAAAACGTTAAACTGTTCCTGCGGGCTGTACAATATACAGTGGTGTTCAGCACAGCTCATCTGGTAATGTAAGGGTACACAGATCAAGTCTTAATCCTTCTGAGCTGCTCACAGACTCAGCAGGGCCTCCCTGATTACGTCAAACGTGTTTGATATTTACAATTTTATCGGGATGTTTGATTTAGAAAAATAGAAAACCTGTTTTGACAGTGTCTTGCCACTCATCCAGACTTGTTTAATCTTCTGCTAGTTTTATTGTCCCTGCAAGGCCTCACTGCAGCAAGTTGTTGCACCATGCTAATCTCCATTTTGTGTATGTCTGCTTCCCCATGAGATCACCTGAGAGGGATCATGTGTGAGCCGAGCTTCAGTCTGCAAATCCATGAAGCCAGAGTACTGAAGCCACAGCCTCACTGAACACAGAGTGGCCTTTGCTGTTTATTCAAACAACACACCTGCCAAATGTGAATAACCTACCCACCTACTTACCATGTGTTATAGTTGGATGATTTTAGTGCACACATGGTGTGGAGTGTACATAAGGTAGTGGTATGTTGTTGTTTTTTTTTAAGTTGATTTGTGACAAGCTATTAAACACAGAGGAGAAGAGGAAGAAAAAGTACAGCACGCTGCTGCTGCACTCATGACATCCAACAGGTGCACCTGATCAAAGCTCGGTTTGTGTATTGGTAACTACTACGCTTACTGATGCTGCTTATCGATCTGGGACTTTAGCTGTACCTTTATTGGTTCTTTTTGTCACCTTTTTGTAAAAGAAAAGTTTTAACAATTAAAGAGCAGATGAACAATTGCTTCATTCTCTTGTACTACGTATAAACATTCTTGTATACTGAGCCAGCGAACAAATAAGTATAGAGTACAATGCGGCTCGGATACATAGTTATTTACAAACATTTTTTTTTACATCTGGCAGACCTTGTTCGACAGTTCACTATTAATGGCTCTATAATGATGTGATTTAAAGTAATGTATAACAAATTAAAGCTGCAAGCAGCGATGATCTGCAGCAGCTTAGGAAGAGTTCTTGGACAGAGGGGAGGGAAACTCCAATTACCCTCTCAGCTCCTCTAACATTTCTCTGCAGGGCTTTTTTGTCTGACATACTGCAGCTGGAGTACCATGTTGAGATTAAATATGTCAGAACGCTCTCCACCACACCAGTATGGAAAGTCCTGAGGATGCTGATGGGCAGAGAGGCTTGTTTTAGCTTCCTCAGGATGTACAGTCTTTGCTGGGCCCGTGATCCCTGAGATGTTCTTATTCCAGGTTAGGTCCTGCGAGATCTGCACTCTTGATGTTCTCCACTCTCTCCACTGTGCGACCACGGATGGAGAGGAGCATGCTTGGGCTGTGACTGGATGCACAGTGGTGTGTTAGCAGTGTAAACAACAATGGACTGAGTACACAGCCTTGAGGAGATCCAGTGCCCGTGTGATGGAGTTGGTATTATTTCCGACACGGACAGACTGAGGTCTCTGTTAGAAAGTCCTGGATCTGGAGACATGTGGCTGTGTTCAGGCCGAGTAAAAGGAGTTTCTCCATTAGTCTCTGCTGGATGATGGAATTGAATACTGAGCTTAAATTCAATGTACGGGATTCTGGCATAGTTGTCTTTCTGGTCCAGTTGAGTGGTGAGTGAGTGCAAAGTGGTGGATATTGCATCCTCTGTTGAGCGGTTGAGACGATAAGCAAACTGCGACAGGGAGGTAGTCATTCAGACAGGATAACAACTGATTTCTTTGCTACTGGTATTATAGTGGATATTTTGAAGCATCTGGGGACTGAAGGAGATGTTGAAGATGTTAGTCAGGGAATCTGCAAGCTCACCAGAGCAGGTTCTGAACACACGTCCAGGGATGTTATCCGGTAATCTCGGAAAGGGACAGTTCAAAGAGAACTGTTAAATGCCTGATAGTGAACCTCAGAAATCAATGGGTACGAAACAAAATAAGAGAAAACGACCATCACACCAACACAACATACAGCACTAAGATAACCCTGAAAGAGTAACATTGACTATTTATTTTTTAATCATTGTAGTGTATTAACTTCTCTATGTTCTGTCTGTGTTTTGACTTGCAGTCATAAAATATAGCAACAAAATAGCCGATCCATCTTTGCTCACTCCATTTTGGCCTTTGTCATTTTCAGGTTTGCGTAAACTACAGGTTAAGGACTTTTTGAAATTAAAAAATGGAAATTATCATTTTTCTAATCCGTATACCAGCAGATAACTCTCTATCTGTATCAGCTGATAAAAATCCATATTGTACATTCCTAGAGGAAACCACCTGGTGCTCACCATAAACAATTGGCCAAGTCCCTTCCAAATGCTCCAAGAAGATGTTCATAACTATTATTAAATAATGTCATACAAACCACTGGGCTAAAGCTGAACTTCAACCTATTCATTTTCAGGGTTACCAGTCTCTGCGTCAGCTCGTCAAGCTGTCGAAGCTCGAGGTACCAGAGGAGATCACTGAAGTCATTGAACCCATCAAAGACAATGATGCAGCCATCCGTAACTACGGGATCCATCAGGCAGTAGAGATGTGCCGTGTGCTGATGGACAGTGGCAAGGTACCAGGGCTCCATTTCTACACGCTAAATCGAGAAGTTGCTACCATGGAGGTGCTCCGACAGCTGGGTCTGTGGATAGAAGACCCCAGGTCAGTAATCCCTCTGTTCTTTAACATGAAAACCCTCTCAGTCAACAGTGCCCGGTTCAAATCTGTTTCAGATGTTCTAGCAGAGAATAGAAATGCCTCCAAAGCTTTAACCTTGTAAATTTGCATGTTAAATAATATGTATAACGTATATGTAATATCTAATCACATCCCACATGTTTGTATATGAAAGTGTGGCAAGTCTATGCTAAATTGCAAATAAAATGATACAATTGATATTCAGTGCTCTTTTCCACTTTACCTTTAAAGCAAGCATTAACAACTTAATGGATCCTCAAATCTGCAAAGATAATTGATATATCTAATGCAGGAGAACAAAGTAACGTAGCAGCAATGCCTTAAAGGGATAGTTTTTTTTTTTTTAAGTGGGGTCATATAAAGTACATATCTATAGTCGGTCTGTTTCCTACCATAATCACCGATCAGCGCAGCCTCAGTTTGGAGAAGTAGAGAGCCGCTCCAGCCAGCTGCTCAGCTTTGCACTTCAGTAAACGGGGTCAAGAGAAAAAGCCAAATCAACCACCTAAAACAAGGCTCATGTAAAAAAATCTATATCTGCTCAAGTGTATGTTACATAGAGAAAATTCTCACTGCTTTGCATCGCCATCAGACCGGCCTTTCTTTTGGCACTACATTTTCTCAACCATAAACCCGCCGTATCCCTACGCACTAGTGCAACTAGGCAACTGCTTATGTGCGAGTGGCCCAGTTGCTGGACGAGAGGTTTACTTTCGATAAAAACAAAACCTAACTCTCCGTATCCCTCTGCATTAGCGTATCTGCGTAGGGATACGGAGGTTCTATGGTTGAGAAAATGTAGTGCCAAAAGAAAGGCCATTCTGACGGTGATGTGAAGCGGTGTGAATTTTCTCTATACAACATACACTTGAACTGATTTTTATACGTGAGCTTTGTTTTAGGTGGTTAAATTTCGCTTTTTCTCTGAAACCCGTTCACTGCAGTACAAAGCTGAGCATCTGGGCTGGAGGGGCTCTCTACTTCTGACTATAGATATGCATTTTATATGACCCCACTTTAAAAAACCCAAACTATCCCTTTAAAATCATTGATGTAGCAGTTTTTGTTACCTTAAAAATAAGAACTTTGCACTGGTTACATTTTTGGCCGTCAGAAATTGATATGTATCAATATTTATATCCATCTCATAGCCCCCATGATATCTTGCACAAATTATGTATGCTAATCCTTTTTCTTAGAGCGATTGGTATGTCATATCATTCATTCCTAAAGACCTATGTCAGACTTTTTCCAAGTGAATACTACCAACACTATTATCATGCTTAGCTTACTTGGTTAATACTGCTATAGCCTTGAAAGTGCCATCTGTGGTTCACTTAATGATAGTTTGTTACTTTAAGTTTTTTCAAGCATCAGAAGTTTCATCAATTCATGTCAGGGCACCACCCTTAAGTGTTTTTGTCCTTTTAACTTCCTGTTTGTTCTGCCATTAGCAGTCCCCTCCCTCTGATCTACGTTGACACACTTGAAGGACTCCTTTCTTTTTTCAAGAGAGTTCTCTTTGCCTTTTTCTTTGCTAGACTGCTGTGGTAGTATAAGTTGTCACTGGGGGCACAAGAATTGGCATTTTTTCCTGTTCCGCCATTGCCAATTTAGGCACCAGAACTGGAGGATCATGCTCTCCATGGCCTCATTATGGAGTGTTCTGTCCTTGCAGATAAAGTGGGCAGGGATACAAAAAAAATATTTAGTCTTTTACCTCATACGCATTAGAAAGAATGTCATGGGTTACTGACCAAACACAACAGTGATTACTCTTGGAATATATATCTACTTAACACTTAATTTGATAGAAACATAATGCTAACAGCGAGTTTTGAATAATTCGGTTTCAATTCAGGAGTTTGTTTTTGATACTGTGTTCTCAATTTGTGTACAGTGATCATAATACTCTATACACACAAACTAACATGACCAAGTTTTGTATATAGAGAAGGTTTATATTAACAACTTCACAGAACTAACAACAGAGAATTCGAATTTGAAATGTTTGAAATGAGTTTCAGATCTTATTTTCTTCCAGACGGCCTCTTCCTTGGGCAGTGAGTGCCCATCCCAAGCGAAAGGTAGAAGATGTTCGACCCATCTTTTGGGCATCCAGGCCCAAGAGCTACATCTACAGAACCCAGGACTGGGATGAGTTTCCTAATGGCAGATGGTGAGCTCAGTCACACTGAATAATTTGACATAATCAAACTTGAATGTCAATTTTCTTGTTAATGCATTTTACTAAGTGAATAAATGTTAAATTACTATCAACATTTTTACGTTCTTAGTTTGGGTTAATATGGAGAGTTAAGTGAATTGGTGTGAATCCCACTATCAAATGACTGAACAGTGTTCACTGCTTCAGGGGAAACTCCTCGTCTCCAGCTTTTGGTGAATTAAACGACTACTACCTATTCTACCTGAAGAGCAAGTCATCCAAAGATGCCCTTCTGCAGATGTGGGGTCAGGAGCTGATGAATGAAGAGAGTGTATTTGAGGTCTTCACGTGCTACATTACAGGTCAACCAAACAGCAGTGGACAAAAGGTAGACGAGATGGACAGTGATAGTGTTTCTACTAGGGCTGACCTAAATGCTTCAAAGCTTCTGCCGATGTCAGTGGTAATCAATGTTATTAGTATTTGACTAGTATTTAAAGTATACATTATATGGACTCCACTAAAAGAGGGGCAAAAGAGTGAGGAATATACACAAACAGTAATTAATGACCGCAAGTGTGATATCTCATCCCACCCTTTGTGTAATTCTTGCTTATAAGAAGCACCATAAATGGTATTTGGTACAGCCCTAGTTTCTATGAGCTCAAGAATGATGACCTTCAAAACATTGCTCTTGATCCTTTTCTGCTAGGTGATGTGTTTGCCATGGAATGATGAGCCTCTGGCCCCAGAGACCAACCTGATGAAAGAAGAGCTGGAGAAGGTTAACAGACGAGGAGTCCTCACTATCAACTCTCAGCCCAACATCAATGGCAAAACCTCCACCGACCCTATTGTAGGCTGGGGACCTGCAGGAGGCTACGTCTTTCAGAAGGTCTTGATTGTGTCATTCGATGGAGTACTTAGCAAGTGGGCTGTTTTTGTCTGGCATGTTACCTTATTTCTCTTGTTTTAAATCGAAGGCCTATCTGGAGTTCTTCACCTCCAGTGAAAATGTGACTGCTCTCCTCAAGGTACTGAAAAAGTATGAGCCCCGTGTCAACTACCACATTGTTAATGTGCATGTAAGTTCAAACAGAAAGCGCACATAATTCCATCTTTGTAAGAGTATATGATCATTATGACACTAACTAATGTATATTTCTGTGTCCAGGGGCGTAACCTGACCAACGCCCCTGACATGCAGCCAAACGCTGTAACGTGGGGGATCTTTCCTGGCAGGGAGATTGTTCAGCCTACTGTAGCAGACCCAGTCAGCTTTATGTATTGGAAGGTAAGACCTGTCAGTGTGCACCAATTATTTAGGGATGTACAGTCTTCTGTCAGTGGCATCTTTTTGAAGACAACCAATGTTGCCCATTAACATTTGGCAAAAAAATGTGTGTTTTAAAAAAAAGTGAGCGACCCATGGCGGCGTCACAAATGCCAAATTTATATATGACAGTCTGCTGGCCAAAAAACTTAACTCACAAGTCCAGGTGAGTGACTTACAAGTGATATCTACTTTTTCAATTTTGACTCAGCACCAAATCTGGAATATAGCATTGTGGCCTAACCTTCATTAAGCTTTAGCTCAACATCTGCCCATTTCCTGTGCAATGGTGTTAGAGTGAAGCAGAGCAAAGGTAGAGAGGTTTTAGAAGAAAACAGGTTCAGGCGTAATTTCCAAATGATCCATTTTGGTGTGGGGCGAAAATGTCAACAAAACAGAAAATAACAATACTAAAATAAAAAGAATGACCCAGATAATGACACTCTGAGACATTTAGAGTTCATTAGCAACGTCAATTTAATGAATGAATGATTTCGAATGGCCACAATGAATGCACTCATAATCCTGTTCCATCAGATTTCAAAACATTTATTCAGTGTTTGCTGTATTTAGGCTTCTTTTGTTCCAGAAGAGTGATCCTTCCTCCGGATGATGCTGTTATCAATGCGCTGTATAAGGGGTGGGGCAGCTCTCTAGGCCAGCATACACATAGATCAAACCCTGCACTGATATCAGTGTGCTCAAAAATCTGGTAAAATTCACTAAAGCCAACGCGGACGGGGCTCGTTGTCACAAATCCAACAAGGACCGTTTTTACAAATGCAACAAGGCTCGTTGTCACAAATGCAAAAACTCTTCAGCACTTGCTGGTGGAAACACAATAAACCTTTGCCAAGAACGAGCAAAGGTGCTTTACATGCATACAGGTGGAGAATGCCCAGACTGCAGAGCTTGTAGGTCATCTCTCGTTTCCTCATCCACCTCAGGTGTGTCACATTCTAAACTTAATGATGAAGAAGTCCCATTAGTTCGCTGTCGCTTTCAATATGGTGCTGTCATACATTCAGACAGAAATGGTTGGTCAGGAATTCATACTTTCAATTTAAGAGTGCTATTCCACAAAGAAAACTAAAATTGAAAGACATACAACAACTTCAAACAAAAAGGTAAATGTAATGTGATAATCTGTACGCTAAGGTAAGTAAATTTTTGTTTCAGTTAGTAGTCAGACTTCAGTGCTGCTTGCGGCATCACTGTCGTGCTCAGATGATGTTAAAGCACACCCTCTCGGGTCTTTTAAAAAAACAACAAAACACAGAAAGAACAACACAAGGGAGATAAGTCAATACAGCTACTTCTCCTCTCTAGAAGAAGCATTGATTCAAACATACACTTGAGGAGTTGGCAAGTAGATACAATGGACGTGTGGTTAACTCAAATAATAACTACCTTCCAGTAATAATAATGACTTGACATGATTTATCAGTTGCATGAATATTCGTTATATTACCAGATAGCCATAAGGCATCAGGGCATGATCATAAATGAAACGGTCAGTATAGCGCTGACTTCAATAAACAATGTCACATGAGCCACGTAGACTGATGTTGCTCTGGTACACAAGTGCAATGATCCCTTACAATATCAGTAGCAATGTGGTAATTTCAATTGTAGCAAATAATCATGTTACATAATCAATCAATCAATCAATCAATCAATCAATCAATCAATCAACCAATCAACCAATCAATCAATCAAACTTATATAGCAACTTTCAAACAAATCAAAATGAAATCCAAAGTGCTCTACAAGTGATTTGAAACAAAAAAAAACGTGGTATGAAAACAACCATTAGAGACTAATACACACCAATTGCAATAAAATGAAAAGATAAAAGAATAAAAGGGAGAATAAAAGATATAAACAAGCAATAGAAATAAAATAGGAGAAAATATCAATGAGGAAGATTCTCAGTCATCCAGGTCATGGTCATTTTAAGTGCTGTATGGTTGGCAACTGGACTTGTTTCATTTTCTTGTAAAAAAGAAAAGGAAAAGAAAAAAATAAACAAACAATTCCAGTTGCCCTTTATTGCATGGAACATTTTGATTTAAAGTTTATAAAATATAACATAAGAATAACAGTAAAAGGTGAATAAAAGATATATACAATCTTTACTTAAAGAATATGGGTGATATGAAAGAACAAAATAAAGTAAAATAAGAATAAACATTAAAACCATAACAATCTTAAAACTTATAAGAGACTACATAAAAGCCAAACTAAATGGATAAGTTTTTAGTTTACATTCAAAAGTATCAATATTTCCAGCACCCCTGAGATACTCTGGCAGGTTAAGCTGTTAAAAGTTATGTGACATCCAGGCCTTAATGTCTAAGATACAGTTAAAAAGTGAGTCAATTGGCCCAGTGTCATCAGGAGACACGGCCACATAGAGCAGAGTGTCATCTGCATAGCTATTGAAAGTGATGTCGCGTCTCCTGATGACACTTTACCAGTTTTAATTATTCTCTTCCAAGTACAACAGAATGCACAACAGTACGTTCTGTGATACCATCACCATCGGCGGAGAATTGGTGAACCACTGCTCCAGAGAACATGCGGAGATGCTGTGTAAAAAGGCCTACTGTTTAGTCTGATGTCCATAAAGCTTTGAATCCAGGCAAGAGTTGTTGTATACGGAGTCTCTCCCCGTTCAGCCGCTGAAGGTTTCATCTTTTTCAGAGTAGTCATAGGTGTCTTGGTGGCCTCCCTCACTAGTCTCCCTCTTGTGTGATCACTCAGTTTGTGAGGATGGCCTGCTATTCCTTCCACTTCTTAATGAAGGATTTAACTGAACTGTGGGGGATGTTCAGTGACTTGGAAATGTTTTTGTATCCATCCCCTGAATTTCAATTACCTCTTCACAGAGCTGCTTGGAGTATTCTCATGTCTGCATGGTGTAATTGTTTCCAAGACTAACAAGTGACTGGACCTTCAGACACAGGTGTCTGTATACTACAATCACTTGAGACACGTTCACTGCACTCTGGTGATCTCCATTTCACTAATTGTGAGATGACTAGCACAAATTGCATAAATATTATTTTTTTTATAAATTGACATTACTTTGTAGAAATCTGTTTACACGTTGACATTAAAGAGATTTTTTGTAAATGTTTTTACATTGACCATGATTCTATTCATAAAAGCAGTAAAAGTGGAAGTTTTTTATAGATACTATTTATCTCAATATGTCAGTGTCTCTTGGCAGTCAGCCCTTTGGGTGGTTAGCCATAGCCCACAAGATGTTGATTGTGCTCTATATGGGACAGTTATGGTAAGCAGGATACATTTAAGCAATTGTCCACACAGAATGAAGTATGAGTGGTCTCCAGAAGATCTTCATGGTTGCTTTGGTCATTTCTGACATGCTGTAGGACAGTGTAGATGGCACAGCAGGGACCGAGCCGCTCATAAATATTTGGTGGTCTATTTCATTCCTTATTTTGCCAGAGAAAGTGGAGAAGTGTGAGGTCTTCTGGGAGGAATCTGATTTCTTGAAACATGTTGCATAATCAATACTCCATCTATTTTGACATGGATGGTCTTTTCTTTGAGAATAGAAAGTGATGCCTGATCTCGTTTAGGTGCGATTCAGAGTGAGGTGTCGTAAATGAGTGAAGTCATGAAGGCAGGAGCTGTCTGACCCTGTTGGTCCAAAGAGTACTTTCTGGATAGGGGTTATTACATGTGGATGGTCAGATCCAATCAGTAACCTGGGCTGCACCTTCAGCTCCGTGTATTTTCTTATGAGTGTGTTTGCTGGACAAGACTGCTCAGCTAAATGGATTTGAGTTGCATTGAAGGCTTGGCAGATAGAGTGATACACTTGTGGCTGTGTGTTGACACTCACAGACACCTCAAAAGACACCACCATTCCTTAGACCTTGACTACATTGTGCCTGATGGTCTTCAGGTTAAGCAGCTCCTCTACTGCATTAGCAAGTATTACCATTCAGACGTGTCATCTAACACACCATGAGTGTTTCTGCATTCTCTTTTGATGATGGAGCTGAACAGGTACCAACTTTACCGTAATGCAAGTGGCTGGATTGATTCAGATACACCATATTAGTAGGTGTTTGACCGTGGATATCCATGTTCATATCCAGTTGGCATTGTCAGTTCAGAAGGATCAACCAGTTTATTGTCTTTCATTTGTAATTACTGATATGAAATTTCCACTTTTGCGATGCTCCATATTGTTTTGAATAAGTTATTGATGTATATTTCTATTTCTTTCCCCCCCTCACCAAACCTGCTCCCATTTTTTCCTCAGGACGAGGCCTTTGCCTTGTGGATTGAGCAGTGGGCCAAACTCTATGAAGACGAGTCTCCTTCACGGATGATCATCAATTATATCCACGACAACTACTTCCTGGTCAATCTGGTGGACAATGACTTTCCTCTAGAGAATTGTTTGTGGCAGGTCATTGATGATATGTTTGAGCTCCTCGATGCACCTACAGAACCACTGTACAGTGGTGCAGTCTCTGAATAAAATTAATTGTTTTTCGGGTGAGAATTAAAACGTAAGAACTCTGATATTTTATGCATTGTCTACAAAGCTGCTATTTACAAGACAGAGCTTGAGTATTAACTTGACAGAATTTTCACAGCCTTTTATAAATGTTTTTTAACACTTGGTAATGGTAAATACAGTGGTCTCACCTAAACAAAATCCAGAAGTTTGTACAAAACATCTGTATATTTTTAACTTCATTGATGAATATTTTAATTCTCTGCAGCACTCCCAGCTTGTAATTACCCTTGTTCTCATAAAGGTTGAATTCAGTTGCCTTGTTTTTAAGAGGGACAGATGTGTCTGAAAAACAACAAAGAGAAAAAGAAACCTGTCAAAATGAATTGTGAACTTGCCGATGACTCTTGGAATTGTTCAAATGGATTTTATTTTCATAGAAGAAATGAATCCTCATATTTTATCTGAATTAGATTTTTGAGCTATTTTTATTATGTGTACTGTTATTAAGATAGCAATATTGTGTGTTGATGTTTTTTTTATCAGTGTCAGTTCTGCTTTGACAGTTAGGCAGTCAGATGTTGAGCTGCTAATGACTGCTTTGTACCACAGACAAAAGTTACACTAACTACCTGCTACGGAAGCGCATAGCATTCACTGGATAAAAAAAAAATAGACACCTTATCTCGTAATTACGAGAAAAGGTCTCGTAATTATGAGATGAGGAAAGGTGCGTCGTTGATTGTGGTCAAGCCAGCCGTGGTTTGCGTTTGCTTGGTCAAATCAGCCGCACCGTTTTTTTCTAGTGCGCAAATCTAATAACATTTACGGTAATCGTGCTGAAGCCGCTCTAAAGAGCTGCTGGTGGCGACTGTGTGGGTCAGACTGCAGTCTGACAGTCAGACCCATGAAGCATACGAGGATAAGGATTTTGACAGAGGATTACTTAAATAGTACACAGTAGAATTACTTCATTATAGTTACAGAAGTATTCTAGGGAGTACTTAGTTCAGCAGTATATGAATCTTGAACTACTTATGGAAAAAATGTTTTTTTTTGTTGTTGTTTTTTCTCACGTCGTCCTTTACTTTGAAATCCGGATACCTTCGTGGTACCTTCAGTTCATTACCGGGAGTATTTACTGTAAAAGTATGATCTCATAATTACGAGATCTTTTAAGGTTTAAGGATCTGTAAGGTGTCTAATTTTTTTTTTATCCAGTGAACGCAATGCGCTTCCGTAACCTGCTGCCTTACAAATTTTAAATGTATATCACATTTATGTTATGCCTACTTTATAAAGCTCATAAAATGTTTTTCCGTAACGCGTAACCTGGTGAGTGTGTGTTACCGAATCATTTAGAGGGACATCTAGCTCATTATCTATTACTTATGATTGTGGTGCACTGCGTATCATGACTTTGTTAGATATTCAGGGTAAAGCAACACAATGAGAACTCCAGTACAAAGGCCAGGCCATACATTCTCTATCATTCTGGAAGGGATTTCCACAAATTGAGTAAGAAACAGGATTAACAGTAATCCTACACTTTATATATATTTTTGTAAAATGCTAACCTTTTTTATAACATTTGTTTTATTATATTAACCTAATTTATTTCACTTTTCTTCCCTTTGTTCAGGAACCCGAGCCTACATTAATGAGTCACTGCTGTATTATAGTATGTATTTGTTTAGCCTGCTGTCAAGACAATAAAATGAATTTGACTTTATTTTCTGTAATAAGCTAACTAGTGAGTGTGTTAGTTCAGCAAGCACCATCTGTAGCTGATGAATGTGGAGTGTTGCTGCAGCTAAAGTGACTTTATTAGGTATTTATTGTGAAGCTCCACAACTAGTCTACAGAACTTTTAGTGCAAAGACCACGCCATAGGTTCCTTCCACAAATGGAGTACCTAATCATGATTATGTAGGATGATAAACCATGTCCTTATTTTGATGCTATACATTGTTTTATAATCCAATCTAACCACGCAAACCATTCTGTAGGCTTTGGGAGTAATGGAATATATGTGATGGGATTATGTAATGAGGATACAGAAAAGGTAACTATTCTGCTTAAGTTACTGAAAAAAGATGTAATATAGATAACAGGATTACAATTTTAATATAAAGAATGACATACTAGTCTGTATCCATGCACATGCACACACATGACACCACAAGTCTCATGCATAATTCTGGTCATAAGTGAAACCAAATACATATGTGTACATATACTCCTTATTGAGATTAAATTAAAGTCATCCTATCGATAGCCTATTTATTTTTCTCTTGTCTTCATTTGCATGGTGGTACTGATGTAATTCAAAAATAACAAAGCAATCTATTTGGGTTACTTATATATTGTGATGCTTAGTTTATTATTCTACTGCGTGGAATGATGGCAGGCCAAAGCATGGCTAAATGTCAGCCAAGAGCGCAGCAAATAAACCAGAACTGGCTCAAGTTTGGACCAAATCCATGGCACCAGAACAGAACAGTCACCCAGGCTTACCCCCCTTCCTATCCCAGAGACACTCCCGCAAAAAAGAGCAGTAACTCCTGTGTCTCTATACCGAGGAAAACTACAGCTCACAATCTGCTGTATCAGCACCAACAACAACATGTAAGACACAGACACAACCAAAGCTACACATAATATGTGACGTACTCTTATTAAATGGTGAGTGGGCAATGTGGCAATGTGATGATTAGCTAGTCAGCTCAGGCATAAAAACACAGTCAAAAACTGTGCTGTGCAATGTGGTACACACAGATAGGAGTTTTGTGTGTCCGTTCCTCCGACTTTGTGAAATCTCACTGTTGCATACATACAACACATACAAAAAGCATTCTTACTGCTAAAGAACTTTATTTTATAACAAACTTTAATTTGCAGGATTTTCTTCAACAAATTTACACATTCAGATATGGGCATGCAGTTTTTGTTTGTTTGTTTTTTAGTACTCACAAAGGGAACATAGAACTACAGGCTCTGTGAGCGTCATTTCACAGGCTCATAATGTTAATGTCTCACATTTGCTTCCACACCCCGTGACAGTTAGATTCTTGATAATATAAGCATGATAATAAAGCAATTCCTTTCATATTCAATCTGACCATACCTATATCTCACAATAAGTATGTCACACATTTGACTTGCTCAAAATGTTGAGAGTTGTGAGGAACAAAGTAGTAGTCAAGTTTCCAACCAAATGTAGTGTATTTTTAAAATGTATGTTAGTTTCATGTATTGTGAGGAAGGTTACAGTCTCCACATAATATCTGATGTTTACAGCTCTTCACTGGAAGTGACAAGTGGCATTTCATGTGCATCATCAGTTATTCAACAAGTATTTGACTTGAGTGTTTCCATTCTGTATTTATTTATTATAATTTTTTTTTAATAGGCAAAAATGTGATACAAAAAAGTGGATGGAAAGACATTCGTAGCTGACTTAATAATTATGAAGAAGTCTCAAGCATGAATATACATTTACGTATATATCCAGTATGTGGACCCTGGATCAATCTAAATAACCAGTCGATGGCCAGATTTTGAAGTTATAAATTGGTTGAGTCAAGCTGCCATGCTGCTAGTTTCTTATAGCAGCTTCAAACATTCAAAGGAGTTTAAAGTTGAGAGCAAGATTCTCATGAGATCGTACCAAAGTGTTCCAAAATAAAATTGATATTAATATCTTAACCCATATATCCAAGTATCGAATCACCTTAAAAGGTAGCGATAGACATCCCTATAACAGAGATTTTCCATCAACTGTCAAACACCATTATTGTTTAACTCAATATTGACTGGTGCTCTATAGTATTACAATACCGTGAATGGATAAAACATAGAAAATGGAAATAGACCAACAGGGTTTAACATTTAGAATTGAAGGTTTACTTATCTATTTACAATCAGAATATTAGTGCATAATATTACTCTGGATATTTACAGTCTAAAGCCAGCCGCCTTTTTCTTCTGTAGCACATCCCAGCCAGTCACACATTTAATTTATTCACTTTGTGGATTTTAAAAGCCTATTTTGGCTGGTCAGTGCTGAAAACAGACTTCCTGAGCTAGAGTAACTGAAGGGGCAGTCTGTGTGAAGACTAAACCTCCTCTGCAGCGCATTATTATGGATCCCACTGGTTTTCTGACAAGTCCTACTCTGCCTCTGATTAGTTGCCTTCATTGTATGTGTTCCTCACTAGACTCTGTTGACTTATAGTGAAGTTCATATTTCGGTTTATGAGCTGCAGTTGCCCTGGTAAACACACCAACATATTTGGCCTCCTACTTGGGGTAAATCACCCTTCAGATCAGCTCTTTGCTGGCGGGGGTGTAAAAGCTAGGCTGAGCAGACAGTCCAGGTATCCACTGGGCAGGCTTCCACCATATCCCCCCACTGCTGGTTTACTAACTTGCCTAAACACACTGCAGCAGCAAAAGAGGTAGGTGTGTTTATCGGGGACAGCTCACACTCCACTGTACCAGCTACACCATTGGCTGTTTGTTTTACGAACAAACCGCAAGAAGAAGGCACCTTTCAGTTAAAGTCCACCGACTTACTCACCCTAACCCTGTCCCTCCAAAATAGTTGTTGGATGTATTTAGTATTGAGAACCAGTCATCATATTATCATATAAAAACAATAGATGCATGCCAATCAGAAAATGAGTAAGAAAACAAGTTTAGTCCATAATAAGGCTACCCTATCATCAGCTTATGAGATAATTAAAATGTGTCACTAATGTACCCAAAGTGTAACAGTTAACTATGCTGCAAGTTAGTGTCTTGTGGTTTGTCTGCCATTGTTGTGCTGGTGTTGTTCCTACAACACACAAAATTATTTGGATGGGTTTAGGAAAAGATCCTTTTTCAACGTTAATCACTTGTTAGGAAGGCTAACTGGTTTCTTTCCTGAGTCACAAAGCTTTGACAACAGAAAAATGTCATTAGTCAGTTGCCATCATGGTCCTGGAGCAACATTACTTATGATAACAAAGGATAATTTCCAACCTGGTAATATCAGACAATGAATATGTATGTATGAAAGCTTTAAAGGTCGGGATCATCCCCCCTGAGGGTGTTGAACTCTTCGGGTGCAGAGTACTTGTCAGCACCTTGACCAGCCGACTGTCGGAAGCCTGCTGCAATCTCATCAAAGGTGCGGCCCCTGGTCTCTGGCACCTTGAAGTAGGTGAAGACGAAAAAGCCAAGTAACAGGACTGTGAAGATGATGAAGACGTATGGGCCACAGAGTTGCTGCAGGGATATCAAAGGCAAACATGTCTTATTTTCAATGAATGACACAAGCTATAGAATGTAAGCTTAATGACGTTTCTGGTCTGAATATAAACTAAACATATATTCACAGTACCTACCTCTATATACGGAAAGCACATCCCTACTAAGAAGTTGGCTGACCAATTGGAGAAACCAGCAACTGCAATGGCAGCAGGACGGGGCCCCTGGCTAAAGAGCTCAGCCACAATGAACCAAGGGATGGGGCCAGGGCCAATTTCAAAAAAGGCTACAAAACTGAAGATAGCCACAATGCTCATATAGGACATCCATCTGATCTGGTCCTGAGGAGCACAGCACACCACAGAGGGTTTCAGTCACATAAATTGATAAGCGTAATGGATTAAGTGAAGGTAATCTCAAACACTGACCAACAAAGCCATAGCAACAGTTAGAAAAATTGCTGAAACTGCCATTCCCATCAAACCAGTAAGGTGAAGTGGTCTCCTGCCCATACGCTCCACCACAAACAACTGCATAGAAGGACAGAAAATATCTTAGCACAATATGAAGTTTTTCCGTTTGCTAACACTCAGGAGTTCAACATCTCAGCCTTTAGTGATTTTCTCACTGACTTACAGACACCACAGTGAAGGCGGTGTTGACCACTCCGGCACCAATGGTTGCATAGACAGGCTGGGACACTCCTGCTCGCTCAAAGATCCCAGTCGAGTAGTAAAACACCTTACGATGATTACATGAGACAGAGAAAAGTTAGTTTACTTATGAGTTTCTGTTTGTGTATGCATCAGCTGCTCAGTAGACGTAGGAGTGGAGACCTGAGCTGAGAACTGAACTCATTAAAAATACTACGGTACTGGTACTCAGACCTGCCACTTGGAATTATGGACAGGGGGACAACATTTTCCAAAATGGGCCCCACACCCACATCAACCACAGCTCTTGATCATTAGCCTTAATGGCCTAGATACAGATACAGAATTCATTATACTGTTGCATCAGGATTGATGATGTTGGAGCATCTGGGGAAATCCTTGCCGTGGATACTGTCTCTCCCAGTTTGTTTATCAGAAACACTTTATTGATCCCAGAAGGGAAATTGCTTGTGTTACTGAGGTTTGCGTTTAGGGCCAATATGAATCACCAGGATAAACTGCTTTGGAGAGGGCTGAAAAGACAACAATTAATATATTCAGCATGTAAAAACATTGAAATATATCTGTACCATTTAACCCTCCCTGATGACGGACCTGCTGGTACTCTATAGATCTCCAGGCCCCTACTTCCAATTCTTGGAAGAGTTTTAGTGATTTTATCAATCTTGACACTTGTTCTGATCGATTGTTCTCAGTCCTGAATGTTGCTTATGTCTCATCTGCAGTGTCTGCAAGAAAATCTACATTCTAGCGTAGTGGTAAAACACAAGGTCTTAAGAGGCCCACAGGCAAATTGACAGGCATCTGTTCAGCCATCCTTCTGGATCCACATAATTCACATACATTTTATGATCTACCTGTATCAGACATTTTTGTCATTGAAAACTGTGTACACTGTTATTTTGTTGGTCTGTTGAGTCCACTCTTCTACTACCACTCTACTCCTTACTCAAATTGAAGGTCTAAGGATAACTGTATAGATTTAAGAGCCCATTGAGGCAGTGTGATTTGTGATTCTGGGCTATATAAATACAAAAATTAACTTGACTAATATAAGTCCACTGAGAAGTAAAGTTTGAAATGCCTGTTGTTGCTGGAGTATCTTAATACAACCACGTCAGACAGTCCCTTCACTCATTGCTTAAAGCTTCTCTGAGTCTGGGTCCTAGAGCCAGCAGGCTTAGCCATGTAGCCAATACATCCCTCTGCCTATCATTGCCCTCCAGCTCTTTCTTGAGATACAGATCCCAGATGGACATCTCTAGAACACTTCCACAGGCAGGGGTGCCGCGAGGGGGGGAAAGGTTAGGACGATTCCAAGGGCCCGGCACTCACAGGGGGCCCTTTGAGACATGGGCAACCTATACAAGGGCCCACCTAGATTTTTTTTTCATGGGACCCAAAATCCCTGGTGGCGCCCCTGTCCACAGGCTTCCTGTCCATTGCTACAGGAGCTATCAGTTATATTTAGTTGTGATGACATACACTTATACGATTGAACTGTGTGACAGCCCTCATCAGTCTGACACTGAATAGTACAAAATGTTCTCTCTTTGGTTCTTCAACTTACAGCATTGATTCCAGATAGCTGCTGTGAGAGGTGCAGCATGATGGCGACAAAGATAGGCTGGCGGTACATGGGGGAGCGGAACAGCTCAAGAATGGTAACCTTCTTCTCTCTCATCATCTGCTCGCTCTCCTCCTTCATCTCTTGGATATCCTCACTGACATCGTCAGTGCCCCGCAGCTTCAGCAAGACTGGAGGACAATGGTTTAAGTTATATATGCCAGCCTGGAATGGGATTTCCGAAGCTGCCACATACTGTACTGCAGGTGTCCGGTGTGCTTGGCATGATATGTGTGGTAAAAAGATGAGGTACTAACCAAGCTCTCTGGCAGCCATTAGTGCCTGTTACAGTTTTTCTCTGTCGCTTTGGTACATTTCTCGAATCATCCTCGACATTTGCAAAACAGTGAGTGCATTTCTCAAAACAATTCGTACAAATAGCAAAACACCATGGATTACCTGCAAAAGCCAGTCTCTTGCTCATCTCTCGAAAGTATATATCTGTGTCAATGACCATGTCAGTGCCATCAGAATGACAAGTCCTTGTGTCATTGTGTACGGATAGGACAGTGAAATTGCTTAGTCGTGTTGTCAATATAACAGTGCACTCTGGAGGGGCGTTCTGATGTAAACTACGGCTAAAGTTCTGATGACAATTATTGTAAATTGTAAGTTACACCTTAGTGTATGTGAGAGATTGATTGCAAGAGACTGGACAAGATTCACATTTACGTTTTTACTGTTTGTAATTTGTTGACAGACCATGTCATTGTGATACAGAAAGGAAAAGATAGCACTGCATAGCACAAAGAAAAAACCCAAAAAACAAAAGTAGAAATGTGAACATAGGACAATTTTCTTAGGGAAAACTGTACATGCAGTGCTGTAGGAATTACAGTGCAGTCTTCCTACACCACCAGACGTTCCTGTCTGTTGGGCAACAAATTCTTATCCACATCACAACGAATATCTTCTCTTGCGATGCAGTGTGGAAATTATCCATGGCAGCCAGAAGGGTCATCTGTGTATGTGGCTGGCGATCATATACTTTCCATCTCCATGCTGAGAAAAATTCCTCAATGGGGTTAAGGAATGGAGAGTAGGGTGAGAGGAGCTCCATCAGCATCCTGTTGTGGGTCGCAAACCATTACCTGATGATGTTGGAGCGATGGAAACTGACATTGTCCCAAACTATCACATACTTTGGCAAGTCATCTCCAATCTGACCCCTCTGTTGTTCAGGGATGAGATCCCTGTAGAGTGTCTAGAAAGATGACAAGACACTCTGTATTGTATGGCCCAATAATGAGAATATGTGTTAGCACACCATTCTCAGCGATAGCTGCACCCATGGTTATGTTCCCGCCCTGTTGGCCTGGCACATCAACTGTAGCTCTGTGGCCGATAATATTTCGACCACGCCTTCTAGTTTCGTTAGATTGAAGCCAGCCTCATCCGTATAGATGAAGTTGTGCGGTGGTTCACTTGCCTCCAGTTCCATTATACGCTATATCCAGAAGACACAAAATGAGTTTTTTGAATCATATGCATTTTCATGTGGACAAGATACAGTTACATCAAATGTATACAGCACATATTGCATCTTCTTTTCTACAGCCATAGCAAATGTGTAAAGGTCACACTTACTGTACTGTAGATCACTATACAATGGTGTACTGTTTCCTGTGAGTTAGTTACTACATGCTCATACATGTTTTACCTGTACATATGAGTAGCGCAGCTCCTTCACTCTTTCACCATTTCTTTCAAATGGAACAGTTTACAGCTGCTTCATGTTCATTTGGTGTCTTTTCAGCACCCTGTCAATGGTTGAGACGCTGATTGACTGGATGTTTTCAAAGACGTTGTTGTCCTCCATAATGGCACTCTTTATCTCCCTCAGTCTTATGGCATTGTTTTCTACAACCATGATGTAAATAGCCTCCTCTTGTTCAGGTGTGAAAAGGGGCCCTCTGCCAGCCCTGTGAAGTTGTCTTGCAGATCTACGTGGAAAAAATATAGTAATGCAAAACACAAAATTGAGTAAGATAAAATGTCACTGTATAAAGTATACTTATACGTATATTGTAAAATGTAAGTGGAAAACTGTAATATTGTATGAAGCATTACAGAAAGTATACAGTATTACAGTACACTGCCTATTGTTAGATTACATACCTGTTCTGTCGACGAAAAGTCTGAATAATGAGGACACAGTTGTTCTCCCAACATTTGGCTGCACCCCTCGACCAGCCTCGGCTATTGTAAGCCCATGATTGAGAACGTGGTCTACAAGTGTGCCTCTTATCTCATCATGTCCTAGGCCGCTTCTGCCTCTTCTTCTGTTTTGCCTTCCAGCTCTTCCACCACGCAGCCTCACTCCTCTTCCTCTTCTTCTTCTCTCTGGCTGTTGACCCTGTCCAATTCCTTGTCCTTCCATTGTCCTTCCATTGTAACATTATGTTGTGCTCTGGCTATATATATACTTGCCAGTTGATGGTTATGAAATGCACCAGTGAGCTATTTCAGAAAACTGGTTGATCATTGGTTGAGCTAATGCTTCACATATTTCCTTTTGTTAGAGAAAGTCAAGATTCACGTGGGAGCAATTTACCAATTCAGGACAAACTTAGAAAAAAAAGTCTAATGGAAATGTATAGAAATATGCTTGACATATTATGACAACTTGTTCTACCATTTTGCATGTAAAGACTTATGCGATAAACTAATGCCTAGATGTTGTGAGGGGTGAGATTATTCAACAGAGACCCATTATAATACATTTTGATCAACATGACATAAGCAGTTGATCATGTGGGAAACAGCAGAGAATTGTACATAATCATTTGCATGGATGTACCAAAGCATTTACAACTTGTTCAAAGAAATGAGAGACTGCTTTTTTGATGTGCACAAGTGACACAATGATGTGAAGACTGAACAAGTAATTTTGAGAATTTCTATTCTGATCTGAGAAATGTACCAAAGTGACTGAGAAAAACTGTAATTTCACTGCAGTAATTTGTAGAGAAACATGTATTGAGTGTATTTGAGCACAGTAAAGATATTGAACGCTTCTTCTCTTGTGAATAATTACATTTTTTGTCAAATGTGTCTGTCTGTGAAAAATATGTGTATTCAGAGGTGTGTATCTCACTGCTGCGGGCTTTGCTCTCCTCGTTGCAGTTGATGAGGAGGTAGCGGGGGCTCTCGGGGCAGAGTGGCAGCAGGGCACACTGCAGCACAGCTGGCAGCAGAGTAAAGCCCAACAGGAGGGGCCACAGGGAGGCATTTCCCATAATGGATTCAATACCAAAGATCTACAAAAGACATGTAATACACCACGTACACATGTTAGATACAACACTGTATTGTTCAATGAACACCATATGTGTTACCAGTCCTAACCCAGTGATCAGTGCCTTATTTAACATTTGTGTAATACTGTCATTTATAACACTGTTCATTTAGTTTCTGCCATTGCGAGTTTCATAAGGAGCTGCAGCCCACACATTAGCAAATTAAAAGAAAATGTTCCTGAGGATACTTAGTTCATTTTTCATGATAATAATTCCTTTATTTCTTTAATATTTTGCCCATATATTTATAACTTTAACAGTCTGTTCACCCTGTTGCCATTTGGCAAAATATATAAAGTATCCAATGCCATACCACCAGATAACAGAGCAGCTTCATTCCCCAGGCTGTGAGACTATTCAACTCATTCTCATCACTCCATCATTGGAAATTCTGTAAATTCTGACCACTCTGTAGTCTAGTGGTCTGACAGCAGATAATTCTGTATCTTTTGTCAGATGGCAGCAGGGTGAACAGACTGTGGCTCGGTTGATGTCACTGATGCTCTGTAGCTGGTACCAGTGATGTTCTGGTGGTTTTATTCACCCACTGTAGAGCCTCCCTGGCCATGCCAGTTTGAGATGTTTTGTGATTGCTTTATATTGCTTACATTTCCTCTGTGAAAGTTGATCAGATTCATGCTCTAGAATTCAGCCTTCATAAGCTTCCATAGGAAGTAGAGCCTTTTTGCGCTTTTTTTTAAACAGGGTGGTGATGTGTGATGACCAAGATAGGTTCTCAGTGATGGTAATTCCAGGGAACCTAAAACTGTTCAACTGTTTCACCTCAGCTCAGGGGTGTGTCTTTGGCTCCTTCTTTCTAAAATCAACAATCAGCTCCTTGGTTTTAGATAGATAGATAGATGGATAGATAGATAACCAACATAGCCATTGCTAGTACTGATGGCTGTCAAGCTAGCTTTGTTAGCATTCAGACATTGTTTTGAAAGTGTATTTTGATGTTGTGACTCATTGCTGGTTAGATAGCAACAGCTATTAGATATAGCACAGCTAAAACATCAAGATTAGTGGTGGGCCTACATACATATTTTTTTATTTCCCTCAGTGATTCACAGACTAACGTGAATATTGTATTGGACTTGATAGTTCGATGTTTTGCATGTTAGCGCTTCCACTATGAGAGTATTGTTGACTCCAATGGCGAAGATACGCATAAGCAAAGCACATCATCACGTCAGATAGAACGACAGGAAGGCAACCAGCAGTTTGCGAAGAAGTGGAGTCAGAGGCCGTGGACGTGGGAGGGTGACACATCAAGGAGCAGATATTCATATATAGAGTAGAAGATCTTCAAGCTCAAATGACTGCACATGATCAGCATCTAAAGTAGAACGTTACTGGTGCTACCACCTACAACTAATAGTGTTTGTACAGTATATTGACCAAGCATGTAACTTGGAAACACCACTGCCCTAATCAGAGTCACGTTTTTTGCCAAGTAGTTTTTCACCATTTGAATTTGTGTTTTGGTGCTTAACAATAAAAATGGTAAGTAGAAAAATGTTAAGAAAGATAAAAGGCTGGTACACATTTCTTTTTATATTTTTACATCTTTACAGTTTTGTCCAGGAATGTCTGAAGTTTTGACCCTTGAAAGTGTATATGTTCACAGTATGCTGAGGACAGTCAAGCTCTGTTCTATAAAAATATCTAATCATGTTGCCTATTCAAGGACTATGTTTGGAGCATCGAGTGATAGAACTCTGCTTGACACCTATTTATTTGCCATTCTGTATTTGGTCCTTGCTATCTCAAAATTGTTTGAATAAAGTCTTGAAAATAAATGCCTTTTCTTTACAATTCTAGCATAAACCAACCCATTACAGTTATTTATGTAATGCACTAATAATAACAAATGAACTACGTAAAACTTGTTTATTATATCTTTTTATTCTTTTAATTTCTTTAGACAATATACAGTTCAATAAGCATAAACAACTATATACAGGAGGGACATCCAGAGGTCACTTGAACTATTATAAACACAGATCAGTGTTGGCCAACAGGCTGTTGATGTCGGATCTGCCTCAATCCTGTTTTGGCAGTGATTGTCCTGTAGAAAGAAGAGCACAATTACTTAATTACCTTAAAAACAGCTTTTCAAGGACCTTGAAATAACTTTCAATTTATTATAACACCACAACTTTGGTTGCATTTTATGCAGTGAGGGTTTTGAGGGTTTGGCAGGATGTGACTTTCAGAGTAAATTACATAGTTTCACTTTCTCATTATTTTCTATGCATTTTGACAGTAGTGTGTACAAGCTCTACTAGCTGGACACCTTGGAGTGCGAGCCCTATGAGAAAAGAGTTCCATGATCTCTGCAAAAATTGTAAAAATTACTGAAAACTGGACAATGATCAAAACTAAATGTGTTTACAGGACATTAATTATGAATGTTTTTACGGGGGCATAAAAATGTTACAGATTCTCTCAAAGACAACACAGGACTGTTGTAAAAAAACAATTAAATCTGGAGGTAGGTTGGTGATGGGAAGCTTATGTGAATGGTGGCAAGCAATTAATTAAAGGGATTGTTAGGTGCATTATGTGTTTTCCCTCATTCTACTGTGGTCAGCTGACAGTCAGATCATGAATTGAAATGCAAAGTCTATTTAACAAAAACAAACAAACAAAAAAAACGTCTTACTAATATGCAATAGTCTCAAGCATTAGGTTAATATGTGACTGTTGGACCAGTATTTGAAGCTGCTGATGTTTTGCAGCTAATGAAATAATGCCATGCCTTTTTGTATTGTATCCCTGCTAAGGAGCACATTCACGCACATAAAGCGAACCAACTTGATATGAAAGAAGGACACATGTATATATGAAATATGAAATGTGGTCTGATCCATGTCGCAATCAGCATCAAGTTATACTCATCTGACAGCGAGACTGTAGAGATTGCAGAAACATCAGGGCATGGTTCTGTCGTGAACCGACTCTTTGAAGACTGGAAGTTGAGGCGTCCTTCTCTAACTCTAGAACACAGATATAGGATGCATCAGCACATTTGTACAAATCTAGTTCAAAGTCTATATGAATGACCGTCACAATAATACCATCTAACAAAATATGATAACAAATACAATACAAACTATATTCACAGATGTATACAATCCTCCTTTGACCTCCGAATAGTGGACTTGGCCTTTCACACGTGTAGCACACAAGAACTAGTCTGCTTTTCACATACAATTTGTCTGGCTAATATCCAAACAGTCTGAACACTGCTATATGGATTCATCCACAGGAAGTGTAAAAGTTGGCCTGCATGTGAACGTTAATGTTACATGTAAATGACTCATATGGCAGACGCCTGCTATTTTAGCTAGCTAGCTAGCTAGCTAGCTAGCTAACATTAGCTGCAAACTACTAACATTAGTGTTAGCAACAGCAACATAAGGAGCTTATGTTAGCTACGTTGACTACATAATGCAGAGCAGTAATACATTTCCCCATCAAAAAAAATGCAGATCATTACCTATCGAACAGAAACACTGCTAACATGGCATCTGTGTTCAGGCCTTTAGACTCCATCACTTGTCTCCATCGTTGAAAATCCATTCAGATGTTGGCCCTAGTTTTACTACTTGTGCTGTCTAACTACTTTTTTGGTAGCCTTCTTGAGTTCGGTCTTTCTTTTCTTTCTTTTCCAGCAGTGTAAGCTGCAGTCGGTGTCACTGGTGATGCAAAGTGTGGCTGTAGTTTCTCTGTCATTCTTGTTAAACAATAGACCCAGCGGGTGGGCAATGTTGCCAACTCCCCAGTAAGGAATGTCACTATTGGCTGTCCTAAAAGTGGCTAGAAGTCGCTAAATGATGTCATCGCCTAATTTGCCTAACTGGCCATGTGCATTTAATTGTAATGCGCTGTAGGGAGAGGTAAACATCTCCTCCAGCTCTGACTACATTTGGGAGGGACTGCTGCGTGTTGAGAAGAGCAGGAACGATACGTGCTTTCACGTCAGTGTTACCAAAAGAAGTCGCTGGATTTGTCACTAGTGGCTTTTTAGAGAAAGAGTTGCTAGAGGGGTCTGAAAACTCTCACAAAACACCAGCCGCAAGTGGCCAATCCAAACTGCCACTCCAAATAAACACACCTGTTATCAAAATCAGCCTGATTAGGTAGTTTTTTTTTCTGGATTCTGGATAGTCTTGATTTGTTGATTGGATGTGTCAGCAGTGACCTTCGATACAGTGACCTGACCCAACGGCGGTCAGATTTGGAGCCACCAGTGGATCTTCATGTGGCCTATTTATGAAGGCATCCATTTTCTTCGGCTGGCTGCATCCGTGGTGAATCATTGAGATGCTGAGGTTTCTGAAGTTTTTGATTGGCAATTGACATTTTTGCTTGGGAAGGGTCAGTGAATTGTTCTTGTTGTCAACCTCTACCCTTTGTGTGAAAGGGTAGAGTCATTATTTGTGAATTTATTTTCAATGTCAGGCTCACATAATGACATCATCTCTACCAAGACCACACGTGCACTGTCAGTATGAAGCTTCAATATCACACTATATAGAGATGTTTTTCTCATTCTAAAGCTACTGAATGAAGCAAATGAAGAGGGCAATCGTGGTTCAACTAGAGGATCTTACCTGTGCCATGAGAATGCCGATCACTACACCAAGCTGATGCAGAGTGCCTAATGCTCCACGGAGAGATGTGGGGGAGATTTCCTCAACATAAAGGGGCACAAAGCCAGTGGAGAGGCCAGAGTAGATACCCACTATGAAACGTCCGATGATAAGCATCTCAAAGGAAGCAGCCAGCTTGGAAAAGCCCATAAACACAACAGCAATAAAGGCGAGCACATTGGCCATGAGCATGGAATTCCTCCTTTAGGGATAATAAGAGCATTCATTAATGGGTTTGTTTGTCAATTTTAAAGGACAGTGTAATTAATAATGTTGATCATAGGAAGAGTCATACCTGCCAAACTTGTTGACGAAGAGGCCAACAGAGAAGGAGCCAAACATTCCTCCCACTGAGAAGATGGCCACAGAGAGTGACCACAGAGCTGTTAAAGTACTCTGAGGGATGGACTCTGAAAACCTGCTGGTCCACGTCTCATTGTAGAAGCTCTCAATGGTCTAAAACATAGAAGAACATACGGTTGACTCAATGTCTAAGAAAGACAAATCGAACTTGCTATCCAATCTTTAATGACATAGCACTTAACATTGTTGGTTTGTCAGTGGTTCCACCGCTGAAGTCAAGACTGAAGTATTTCACCAACCTTAAACTTTGGTGCTAGCAACTATCATTAGGTTATTTTTGATTAGAGGGAAATATCTCTACAACTATTCGATGGATTGCTGTAACTCTTGGTATAGACATTCATACTCCCCAGAAGAGGAACCTCGAATTTCTGTATAGCACCACAAGCAGGTCAACGTTTTAATTACCCTATGCTTTGATTAGGTAATACAGTAATTGTGCTCATTTGCACCTGCTAGCATTTAGGTGAACATTATGCCTAAAAAACAGCAGCATCTATACATCATCATCGTGAGCATGTTAGCATGCTAATATTAGCTTTTAACTCAAACATGCGCTGCTCCAGCCTCATGGAGTCACCGGAATTGATGTAGTGGGTTCATTTTGTTTCTATTTCAGATAAGATATCCAACTATGGACTCTTTGTTAATGTAATGTATGTTGCATATAAACATCTTGTTTATATATGCTGGGGTCTTACATTCTATGGTATCCCTAACTTCACTTCCAAACACATCTGAAGGCTTAAGAGAGGTGGGGAATAACACACCGGGTTCATTCTGATTCCTTCTTTGACATACTGCAGTCTTCATCCTACAGAAACTATGCTTTCTCTGTTTGGGCCCTGTTGACATTTCTGTCTTTTGCTCTTTCCTGATGGAGGGAATTTTTGAGCACTCATCAATTTTTACCTTGATGAATGACTATCAAATGAGTCACTAGGTAACCTGCATCGAAGCTGTGCTTAGTAAAGCAGACACTGAAGAGGCATTTTATTTAAAATTTGGGATTCCCAACAAATATTTATTTTTTGTGTGTTTCTCAGTGTTCTTCCCGCCAGCACTGCCCCAATGCACTATAGCATCATACACATCATTATTCATCATAAGACGTTCCAGTATAAGTAAACAGCAGACTAGGTGGAGGAGAGCCACCTCTATTAAGTGTAATGCTGTTCTACCCCACCTTATTTCCCCACATTGGGTCATCACATACTCTTGCCATAATCCTAAAACCTCCTCTTGTCTTACTCTTTTAAAAGCATGACATCTCTGCTGCATTAAAATAATGAGTGTTGAATCCATTGCTAAAAAATTAAGAAGCAACAGAAGGAGTAAGTTATCTGCTCTGAGATAATGGAGCAAACTTGTTTTCTCCATTCTTCTTAAACTTGTGGTATTGCAATATAGCTGCCCTACAAGGTGTTTAGGCGTTGCCCCTCTAAATTTTTCTGAAAGGGTTTGGTTTTTTGTATGTTTTTGACCCCCTCTCATTTATAGTTTCAGTTTGATTCATTCACTAAAAGACAATTCAGCAGTGTTCTCTGACTTTTTAACTACCAAACTCTGGATGAAATGAGCTCTGAGGTGAGGTATTTATGTCTGGCAGGGGGTAAAAAAAAATAGGTTTCTATTTGTAAAATGCAGATAGGAAATACATATAAAATGGTAATTGGATTATTGGGTTATAAATCTTAACCCTAACCAAATGAATCAGAATTACCACATTAATCAGAATTGTTATTATTTGCTAGATTATATGAATTTATATGAATGAAGAAAATAATACTTGGATAAACTTGCATTTTTGTGTATTTTTTTTTGTTGTTGTTGACAGACCTCATTGTCCTTTAACCTTTCTCAGTTATCCTTCACATAAATAAATACTCACATTCTGAGGAGCATTGATGACACCAGTGTTGTAGCCAAACTGGAAAGAACCAATCACAGCAGTCCCAACAGCCATGATCAGCTGGGGTGTCAACTGTTGTGAAAGAAAACACAAGGGTCAGCTATTATTACAAACAGAACTCATGAGATTATAATGATATTATGTGTGGAAAACTTGTTTGTTGAAGTTAACATGTAAGCGCTGTGATCCTCCCCTCTCAGCGAAGTTACATAGAGCAGAAACAAGTGACAGAGACACAGTTCTCTGAAGCTGTTGGTTTAAGGTCAAAAAGTTTCATCATGTTGCTTTAAAGGTATCAAAGATCAACATTTGTGAAGAGTATTAACCTTATCTACAGTGTAGTCTGTGGACTCAAACATATCCTACAGTAACTGAAGAGGCCTGTCTTGATAAATGCTTAAGGTAAATGGGAAGGAAGCAGATTTACCTGAGTATTAAAAAAACCTGTGTAGACCTGCTACTTTCGGTGGAAAAGTGGTATAAGTAGATTGCTAAAACAAAAATTAAACTAAAATTGGGTTAAGAACTGTCCACTCATTATTAAAACCTGGAATGATAGTGGTGAACCATCATCTTCGAGAAAGAAATGTGGTTGGAAAAAAATATTGAATAATCGTGATGGGAGATCACTTAAATGTTTGCTGAAATCAAATGGTAAATAATCAACAGCAAAACTCACGGTTATGTTTAATAGTGAAAGTAAAAGCATTTCCACCTGCATGTGAAGAGAACTCAATAATTAGCACTAAGAGTTGTAGAGAAAGAAAACCATTTTTCAGTGAGGCTAATCGGAAAAAAAAGGCTTCAGTTTCAGTTCAGGGAGTATAGAGATTGGACTCTGGAGCAATGGAAAAAGGTCATGTGGTCTGATGAGTCCAGATTGACCCTGTTCCAGAGTGATCAGGGTAAGAAGAGAGGCAGATGAAGTGATACACCCATCATGCCTAGTGCCTACTGTACAAGCCTGTGGGCAAAGTGTTATGTTCTGGGGTTGCTTCAGTTGATCAGGTCTAGGTTCAGCAACGGTATGTACCCAAAATATGAGGTCAGCTAACTACTTTAATATACTGAATGATCAGGTTTTTCAATCAATGGATTTTTTTTCTTCCCTGATGGCGCAGACATATTACAAGATGACAATGCCAGGATTCATCGGGCTCAAGTTGTGAAAGATTTGTTCAGGGAGCATGAGACATCATTTTCACACATCGATTGGCCAACACAGAGTCCAGACCTTTACCCCATGGAGAATCTTTTGGGTGTTCTGGAGAAGATTTTATGCAGCAGCTGACTCTCCTATGATCAATGCAAGATCTTGGCGAAAAATGTATGTAATCCTGGACAGAACTAAATGTTGCAACATTCCACAAGCTTATCAAAATTATGTCAGTCCAAGGAAATATAAGACTGTGTGACTTATTATTCTTGCTGGGCAGTGTACCAGAATCAAACGGCTGTAAAGGTGACTCTGGGCTGACAGGAGCACAAGTCATGTTAACCACATCTGACTGCCTCCTTGAACTGCATATAATCGGGAACAGTAGTTACAGAATGGGATAAACCTTTTGGGACTCTGCATTTTTCTCCAAAACCTTTGAAACACGGTGAATTGTTACAGTATGAACTAAATTACTTTTCCTAAATTAAATGCTCTGATATCACTCTAATATCACACACTTAATACCACAAATATGTGACTGAGCTTGATGGGGCGATGTCTCACCTGTACTGCACCACGGAGGTATCAGATGAGCTCCCCGTTTACTTGACTGCCTCTAAGAAGGACCCATCTAAACAGCTAGCTAGCATCAATAATGGATATTGTAAGGACTACCAAGGGAAGATAAAGAAGGGGTGGGACCAGCCTTGAGGCACTGCTGCGAGAACCCAGCAGAGCTAGTCCACAGCCCTCGGAGGAGCCAGCAGAGAAGAGGAGGACCCTCCTACCATCAGCTTTAGATTCAGATGATAACAGGAGTTTGTACAGGTCTCTCAGCCTCCATAAAGCAGAGCCTGGAATCAGCATGATAGCATGGAGTCGCAGTGGTGGTCAGCTCATGCAGGGGAACAACTATCTTGCAAACATCTGGCTACCCCTGCCCCTACTTCTGTCTCTTGTGGGGGATTATTCTCAATTGCAGGTAACATAGTTTACCTTACTTTGAGAACGTGAACAGGCTAGTTTTTCTCAGCAACTGGCTGAGGGAGAAGTAAGAGGTATCATGAGACAGATGGGTCCTATGGGGACATGCTTTATGTACATGTTTTCTGTAATTCCTTGTGTCTTAAAGTGCACAATATATAACTGTTGATTTATTGCCTAGTGTATACTTAGAAATAGTTTGGTTTTTTTGGCATCTAAAATATGACACTGTGTTACATGACCATCAACAACATCAGAATTTAACAAGAAACTCATGTTAACTTCATCCAATCTGACAATTATGAATTTTTTTAAGTGGCTGTCCTTATCCGAGCAGTTTATAAT
>CAEMYA010000716.1:140137-152981 GCA_903131615.1 Diplodus sargus | reverse complement strand
AGAACGTGAACAGGCTAGTTTTTCTCAGCAACTGGCTGAGGGAGAAGTAAGAGGTATCATGAGACAGATGGGTCCTATGGGGACATGCTTTATGTACATGTTTTCTGTAATTCCTTGTGTCTTAAACTGCACAATATATAACTGTTGATCTATTGCCTAGTGTATACTTATAAATAGTTTGGTTTTTTTGGCATCTAAAATATGACACTGTGTTACATGACCATCAACAACATCAGAATTTAACAAGAAACTCATGTTAACTTCATCCAGTCTGACAATTATGAATTTTTTAAGTGGCTGTCCTTATCCGAACAGTTTACAATGGTACCTTCCCAGATGGTTGTATATAACGAACCATCAGTGGTACCTGGTACCTGATTATGGATCAGTGCTGTCCACCACTGTCATAAAAACACCAAATGAGGGAATATCTTCTGGAATAATGGTCTTCCATCTCTCCAGTATAGTCCTAAGGACTTGCAGAATCAATGCCATGGTGAATTTTAGCTGTGCTGGTGGAGCATGGTGGCTACCACCTAACCAAGACACTACACACACACATACATGCACACACTCTTGTTTTTTTTTAACTGGAAATTATTCATTTATAAATGATATTCTGCTGCCACCCTTTGGAATAATATAGTAACAGCAGGTTTATCACAGTCAACAGATGAGCAGCTATTTTGAATAGCATATTTAACATATTTGAACATGGACTTATATTTATGATTTTAAAAATCCCCAAAATATACTTTGGATTTTCTTACTCAAATAAACAGCAAAGGCGATCCAAGTTTGACTAGTGGGTCTGTCCTTCATCTTTACTGATCAGGCAACTACAGTCCAAATGAGACCCTTTAAGCTTTCCATACTAAGGTGAGTACATAGATAAATTAAGAAACTGGTGTAGACCCCTGTTTGTTTGTGTATGTATTTGTGCTCTGCACTGACTGATTTATTGAGGTTATTATCATAAAATAGTATCAGAGTTACATTATTCACTCACTGTCTTACACATTGTCAGAATGTGCATCTGTAACCTTCTACACATAACTTGACAGAATGAGGTCCACCAGCAAACTAGTCAACTTATAGCATTATCATATATTCATAACGCAGCACTGACCTGGCCCATGCTCTCCATCTCAACTCCTTAGATCCCTCAAAGATCCAGATTAGGCTGCCACACTATAAGAGAATCTGGATTAGTAATCTTAAATAGTATTCTATTTTCTACCAAAACATGGTGTCATGTTAATGTCTGCAAAATCATTTAGTCCATCATCAATGTAAACAAATCTTTCTCGGTTTCTCCCTCCATTCACCTGCTGCTGTAAGCAGCTTAGTGACGTCAGCACTAATTGGATCTTAATGAGCTGCCATGGCTCCCTGGGGAAGAATCCCTGTGGTGATTGGCTTACAGGAAATGCAGCAGCGCAAACACGTGGGGTGGGGGTGGGGGTTCTTAAAGTGAAACTCTAGCCAAAATGCAACCTAGGATTTTTTTGTGAATGTATATAAGTCAAACCTTCGCATAGAAGTGCCCCATGCATTTCCATTGAAAATAAGTTTGAACCGAAAACGAAAATACGGTCAGTCTTAAAAGTGCCTCTGTCACCGAATTATGCTTTTACACAAAGGTTTGATTCATATACATTCATAAAAAAAGCCTAGGTTGCTTTTTGGCGAGAGTTTCACTTTAATATGGCCCTGTGGAGGATAAATGTAAAACATGAGTTTGAAATAAAGCACACTGTCCCAGAGCCGGCCCGAGACATTAGCGAACTAAGCGGCTGCTTCGGACGATACGTTATACATACAATACATTAAACAAGTGACATAAATGAATAAATGAATGAATAATTCAAGACAAGATGATTCTGATTTCATGATCAATATACCTCCCTACAACTGTTGTGTCTGCCAGTATTTGACATAAGCTACACACCTTGCGTGCATAGACAAAGCAAGGATGGATTACTGAATGAGCCTAAATGACCCAAGAGGTCAAGGGGCCCTGAAGCCTAAGTCGTTGCGTGAAGTCACTACCTCAATAAGTCAAAAAGCAAAAGGCTATGAGAACCAGAATACAGGAAATCACTTCAATCACAACCAAATTCAGAATTTTACAGAGGTTTGGCACTGTACCGTCTCCATAGTCTTATTTTTTTCTCTTGTCAATCAGCAATAAATATTGTATGCTACATGTAATGATGGGCAGGGGTGCTATTTGTTTAAGTACCAGAGTGCACCAAAGACACGCTTGTGTGTGTGTGTGTGTGTGCATTCACATAAACTCAAATAGATGAAGGAATGTTTTGTTGCCTTCAATCTCAATAGCTGATATTAGGTAGCTAATAAGTAGGGGTAAAACTCACTGCCCAAAGAGGTTTAAGGTGAAGCATTTTCTTGTATGCAGGGCTGTAGCCAGAATTTAATCAAAACTGGGGTCAGGCATAGAGGGAGCAGCATTAGGACAGCAAAGGACTTTGGAAAAAAAAATCTTCTGCAGCAAAATGAACCAGAAGAGACTGACTTGTCTTTCATACATACCTGACTCATTTACTGCCCTGTTCTTACTATGACATTTGATTTCCACCAGTTTCCACCAATAATTGAAGAACTCTTATGCTTGATATCTATATCTATATCCATATATAAAATCTCATTATTACAACATTACCCCATAAAGATGACTATTGTCTAATATGACTAATAATTGTTACTTTTCCCTTTTGATATAAACTTTTCATGACATTTTATCTTATAATTTCAGCTGTTTTTTATACTGTAACAATGACTATTATAGAGTAATATTAGATGTTTAATTTTGACGGATTTATCTAATTATTTCTAGCTTTACTCTCCTGATCATGGCTTTTTCTTTATGACTTACCATGGGAACATTTTTATCAAGTGAGAAGATGCCAACCTTTGTCCAAAATATGCCATAGAACTATGTAGATTTAGCAGTTCATCACTTAAACATTTTATCATTGAACTGGTTTATACAAACTGTGGACATTTAAATCCCTAACTTGGAGATCTCTGGTGTGCCCCAGCAGCATAATAAACTAAAGTAGTTTGTGTGTGTGTGTGTGTGTGTGTGTGTGTGTGTGCGCGCGTGCACATGCACGTGTGTGTGTAGGAATCCCTCATGTTAGACCAGGTGAGAGGCTATTGCTCTTTACTAATCCACACAATCCACACTAACTGCACAGTACCTATTTATACCTCCACTCAGCAGAGTGAGTAGAGACTGTCTCACTGATGCGTACATGCTGAACTAGTGATCTGATACTGTGGCCACTTTTTGAAAGTTATGCAATAAAGGTGTCTTTTTAAAAAAAACATGCTGGACCTTATCATGTGTTTTCTTTAGCACATCTCTTCTCCGTACATTTGTAAAGCAAAGTACATTTCCACTTTTTCGCATCCATCAGTCAAATGAGAGCAAATTGCATTATATTACAGTGGATGTCATAAGTTTAGCAAGTATTTGGTCATAAACTTAAGTCCTGATGACGGTACTAGACAATCGTGACACACAAAGAAAAAAAACAGAAAGGCAAACTCATCTCCTGGCAATGTAAAAGGAGTTAAAATCACTTAATGTCAGTGTACCCACATTTAAAAACTCCAACATTTGTTCCTCGCCAAGACACTTGGTCCTCAGGGTAGGTAAAAAAAAATTGCTTAGTTTGCAAATAAGTTTTAAAGAGGTGGTGGCGCATCCCCCTCTTCTGCCTTTTCCAACCATCTTGGGTTTTGAGATAGGTTACAGGGTAGAGGGTAGTTGGGTAGGATGCATGTTGCCATGAGAATCAAAATTTTCTGGCTTCACCTTGATCCTGGCGGGGAGCACCCCACTATCTTAATGCAAGAATGCCAATTGCAGACTCAACCAGCATCCCGGTAACTGCTCCAGCATCCAAACTGTAACTGAAAATCTGTCTCCAACTTGGGATACTGGTCCCAGGAAAAGTCAATACTGGAAGCCAAGGCTCAAGAAGCTTCCCGTTCTTCCAAATAAGGGGGTTTTGTTTTGTCTCTGATCGGCTGGAAGCACAAAATGGGTGTGTAGATCTGATCATCTGGGCAAAAATATTTTTAAAAATGTATACATGGAAAAGAATCTGTTATCGTGTCAGCCTTACCAACTCTTTGTCACATTTCTTTGTTTTGTTTTTTTTGAAAATTATATTTTTGGGATTTTCACAATTATTTTGTACATACATTAATGAGGGATTATATGCCCACATTCAAAGAGAAAAGAAAAGACAAAACCAAAAGGAACAAACACTAAAAAGAGAAAGAAAAAAAAAACGAGGAAGAAAAAATGATAATGTGTAGTAATGTGCCTTCTTCTTCGCTGCATTTAATAAAGAAATCAGAATTTTTGTTATCAAAGCGATGTATCAGAGAAGGAGTTATGTATGTACGGATAATCCATTTAAATTTGAACAATTTCAATCTTGTGTTAATAGTCTGACTTTGTGCATCTTGACAAACTGTCTTCCAGTCAGCTTGAGAGATTTCTGCATCTAAATCGTTAGACCAAGCCAATCTTTTACTGATTTAGTATGGCCTTTTCAAGACTAGACAGAGGGGGTTTATGAGGGGATTGTTTAGATGCTGTTAGAATGTAATTCCTAACTTGTAGGTATTTAAAGAAGAGTTTTCTCGGGATATTGTAAGTTCTTTGCAAATCCTCAAAGCTATAAAGACTATTGTTGCTGTTGTACATATCCATAACTTTGCTGATTGCTCTCTCTGCCCAGAGTTTAAAGCCAGGGTCACCTCCACCTGGTGAAAATCTGTGGTTTCCCCATATTGGTGTGAAACCTGATATATCTGACATTATGTTTAAGTGTGCTTGCATTTTGTACCACACCTTAATAGTGTTCTTGACAAATGGGTTGTGGGCAGTTTTTAATAGGTTTTTCAAAGAATCTACATACAGATAAAGATTTAGGGGTAATGGAGATGTAGTGGACTTTCCTATTGTGACCCAGGGCACAGAAGCACCATCCACGAACCAGTACATGGCTGCTTCAAAAACTTGAATTCACCATGTCGTTGTTGCCTTCCACTATTTTAGTCTTGTATTTTCTGTCTCTGGCAAGCATGTTTAAATTAACAGGTGGAAAGTGGTAACATGTTAGAAAAAACACATGGTCGTCAATATTGTTATGTGTACCTCCAGGCCTCTTTTGGTTCTGCAGTGCCACACTGGAGCGCCTTTAAGGCACCGCGGGTTGGTTTAGAGTTTACAAACAAAGGCGGAGTCTCTGTGTGAAAAGGGCTATTGTGTGAAAGTGTGTAAGTACCTATTGATTCTTTTAACTACTACTAACCTCCATATGAAAGTAAAGACATAGACAGACAGTTTATACATATATTTTACAAAACAATGTAGTTTTGATGGTATATACTTTTTACTAGGAATCACGTAGCAGAGACAGAGCAGCGGGTGTGGGAGGAGTTCGGCGAGGCCATGAAGAAGGACTTTTGGGCGGCGCCAAAGCACTTTTGGAAAACTATCCGCCACCTCAGGAGGGGAAACGGGGAACCGTCCAAGCTGTGTACAGCAAGGATGGGACCTTGTTGACTTCAACTGAGGAGGTCATAGGGCGGTGGAAGGAGTACTTTGGTGACCTCCTGAATCCCACTCAGCCACCCTCTGTAATGGAGACAGAGCTGGAGGATGATGGGGTATCATCGCTGATATCCCTGGGTGAAGTCACTGTTGTAGTCAAACAACTCCACAGTAGCAAAGCCCCAGGGATCAATGAGATACCACCAGAAATGCTGAAGGCTCTGGGTGTTGAGGGGCTGTCTTGGTTGACACGCCTCTTCAACATTGCATGGGGGTTGGGGTCAATGCCGAAGGAGTGGCAAACAGGTGTGGTGGTCCCTCTCTTTAAGAAGGGGGACCAGAGGGTGTGTGCCAACTACAGAGGTATCACACTACTCAGCCTGCCTGGGAAAGTCTACTCCTAGGTGCTGGAGAGGAGGGTCCGGCCGATTGACGAACCTCAGATTGAAGAGGAACAATGCAGATTCCATCCTGGCCGTGGAACAACGGACCAGCTCTTTACTCTGGCGGGGGTCTTGGAGGGGTAATCTCCCAGTCCACATGTGTTTTGTGGATCTGGAGAAGGCGTACGACCGTGTCCCCTGGGATGTTCTGTGGGAGGTGCTGCGGGATTATGGGGTGAGGGGGTCCCTTCTTAGGGCCATCCAATCCCTATATTCTCAAATATAGCTGCGTGCGTGTACTCGGAAGTAAGTCGGACTTGTTCCAAGTGGGTGTGGGCCTCCGCCAGGGCTGTGCCTTGTCCCCAGTCCTGTTTGTGATATATATGGACAGGATTTCAAGGCGCAGTCGTGGTGTGGAGGGGTTACAGGTTGGTGACCTGAAGATTGCATCACTGCTATTTGAAGATGATGTGGTCTTGATGGCATCATCGGCTGTAGATCTACAACGCTCACTGGATCAGTTCGCGCCTCCACTGCATTGATCACCATTATCATAAAATTAGCATCATAGCTCCGCCTCAGATCAGTTGTCTGTTAACTTGCCCCATTTTAGATCCACTTTGCTCTGTAATATCACCGCGTCTCTCCATTTTTCATCTCCTGTCACTTCTTCTCCGCTGTGATTGACAGATAACCGCAGCCACAGTGTCAGTGACATCTCTACAATAAGCTGGCGCCCTCTGCCGTTGCGGTCGTGTAGCGACCCAGACAATTATCAGCATGTGTCACAGTTAGGCCCCGATTATAACACGACCCCACTTTTTCACATAATTTTCATAGAATCGTCCTATATTCGGGTCAATACGGTATATATATATATATATATATATATATATATATATATATATACATATATATATATATATATATATATATATGGCAAAATGTTTTAGTTGCATTCCACCAATGAGCACACCATTCAGAATTATGTGTTTTGCATGTAAACAGAAATGAATATGACTTAAAATAATTTAAGACGTGGCAGAAGAGTGTGATAAGGCAGAGGAAATGTTGGTTATCTAAATTATATTGAAACATTATCTTATCAGTCTAATCTAACTAATAACAGAACTGCAAAATGGAATTTAACTCTACTGTTACCTGTTTCACTTTTTAACTAGCCTTTTTATTACCAAGTGTGTTTGGTGTCCTAAAGGGTTAGGTGAGAAGTCACACAGTAACACAAACATATTAATCCTCCCGTGTTCTGAGCTAAAATAATTGTTTTTGTCAATGGAGTCTGGTGGCTGTGACGAGTGTGATATAACGGCAGATGACAGTTCAATAAAGGATCTTAGTCTTTCACAAAAAATATGGATCCTTTTCATGTTGACATAAAATCCTAAAGCTATCAGCAACAAGAGCAAATACTTTCAGTGGATGTCACGTTACTTTGGTCAGCAAACTTGCCCTCAAGCAATATAGCCCCAGCTATTGGCTGAGGTGATAGACCAATATTAAACCTAATTTTACCTATAAGTAATTTAGACACCAAAATGTGTAGGTTTATAAATACTTAAGTTATCCCTTAAACTTGGCACAGCAAGGCACCTCACTAACAGGTTAAATAGAGCCAAAGTTATGTTATGTGAGCAAGGTAAAGCTAATGTTTTTATCAGTACATCCAATTCCTTATCTTGTGAAGTAACTTATTTAATAAATAAACTGGCTCATTTGTTTTCTCACTGTCAAGCAAGATGGGCATTTCCAGGTGACTTACTAATGCAGGCACAGTGGGCAATTCTTCTTGTCTAGCCATGTTTTCATTATGATGTCTGTCAGGCTCACCTAAGTCCCTGGATGCAGTCAGCCATTGAGGCAGAGCCAAAGAATAATAGCTATACATGCTAGCTCTGCCAAATCCTGAACTGGTGACTTGTTACCGTGTTTACTTGTTTAAAACTAATTTGGAATAATAATGTGTTGCATATTGCACAGCTTCGCTTCCATATGTATTGAGTTTTAGTGTTTAATCGAGTTATTGTGACATTGCAGCTAAAAAAGAAATTGACATTTAAATTAAAAAAAAACCCAAAAAACTTGTTTCAGTTAAATAAAGTTGTGTTGAATGCAATTGACTGTATGTTGATATTTGCAGATGTCTGGTGTGCCGTCTCACCTTCATGACTACATCTACTGGAGCAGAGAGCCCAGCAGGAGCCAGGACAGACCCCAGGCCAGCAGGGTGAGCACTTGACTTTCTGATACTGTGTGTGTACTGTGTGGCTCATATGAAATATGTATGTGAGCGAAGGAAAGTAGACTTTCTAGTCATGTTTGTGCCACTGTGTCAACCATGATGTAGCAAGTCACAGAGTGCTGAAAGTTTGAAACCGTGCACCTTCAGAGAGATCCTTGAATGATTATATTTGTAAAACAGACTTTCTTTGTTAGTTATTCATTAAACAGCTGAAGGGTACCAGTTAAAGTTTGATTTTGGAAGTCAGTGGAGATATGATAGAGTGGAACAATCTTGTTCAGCAATGTGTCAGACTTTCATCCCTCTGGAGGAGCCTCAGCTGATCTGTTAGGTATCGACTTGTTAATGTGAAGATAAAATGTAAAATATGAAGCTTTTCTTGTTGGGGACGTGGTGGGAGGCAGATTGCCTCCGTGTCCCATCCTGGGTTGAAACACAGTCCTACAGCTCCTACCAGGGAGTCTGCAGCCCTGAAGACTGAAGTCTCTGTGGGAGTGAGGAGAAGAAGGGCATCTGCTATCCCTCCCCTGGGAGCAGCAGTAACATCAAACTTTCTCTGTTAGCTGACCCACTGACTTTGTCCTCCTGCAGGTCTTCATGCGCCGCCTGGATCACGACGTATCGTTCGATCAACTGTGCGTTTGGTTCTGCCTCGGCCGGTGCTTTCTGTGGAGCGATCAGTAAGATTGATGTGTTGCTGCGATTTCAGAGGCCAGTGTGGGTGCTTGTACAGTGCGAATCGTGGGTGTTAGAGTGAAAGTGTGTGCTGGAGCGTTACAAGTCTGATTTACTTTTAATTTCCGTCACCTAAGGCCTACAGGTCGGCCTTTAGGAGGTTTACCAGGAAATTGTTTGGCTGAGTGATAAAACCACCATCGTAAAATATGTTGCATTTTCTGTTTTCCTGTTTTACTTCACGAAACAAAAAAGTATCTATCTGTGGAACGGACTGAAGCTCTTGAATGTCCACCAGGTGGCCCTAATTAGTTAACTAAGGTTTTTAGGATGTGCTGCAGTTGCTCCTGCTGTTGCTAGGAGACTAATAATTAACTCCGTCCCACTATTGCATAAGTTTTTACATTTGTTCTGTACTAAATTAATAATACTGTAAATATAACAGGCCGGGTGCAGAGCTCCAACTGAGCTATAACAGTACCACACACACACACAAAAAAACAAAAATCCTCCTTTGCTTTTATATAGAGCTGTTAGTAGTGAATGGTCAGTAAACTGAGTCGGAGTCTGAACCAACAGTCTCAAACCATCTCAACCCATCATGAGCACTGTCTTTAATGTGAATGGTCATTTTGATATGAATTTTATTATGCAATAGATGATAGTTACATTGTAATGAGACAAACTGAGTTTATAGTAGTGCTGTCAAACAATTAAAATATTTAATCACGATTAATCTGTTAATGTAAAAGTAAACTTTCCATTCAGAATCATATTGGCATCCATTTCAGCGTCTCGCGCTCCCCATCCACTCAAAACGTAATGTGCCTGCTGCTCTTTGGCCGGCTCACAAGCCCAAATGGCGTGTCTGTTATTTTGCTTCCGGTCTAGCTAGACCCGGTGTGGTGTTGCAGTTTTTCTAACGTTACTAATTGTTGCAACAGCGTGTGAAAAAAACTACACAGTTTGCAAGGCCAAAAAGAACGTTAATCTCGCGATAAAAAAATTAACTCTGTTAAAATGGGTTTGAGTTAACGCTATTAATAATGCGTTTAACAGCACTAGTTTATATGCAACATTTAGTCCTGAAGTCATAACTTTTCAAAGTGAACAACAGGAAACATATTTGCATGGGAGATTGCCAGAGGGTCCACTTTAGGGTGGGTTTAGACCTTCCTAAACATCTTTACCAGATTCATTAATGAGCAGTTGCACTACTAATAGTAGCAGTATATTAGTTTGAGTGTATTTGATGCACAACCTGGTGAACAACCAATCCAAAGTACTTTTGAGAGTAGTAAAACCGTAGGAAATAAAATATGGCAGTTTGAACCCTTTTATTCCATTTTAGTTGGTAGATAAGTTTAACCTCTTTCATTCTTCTTTAGTTTAGACAAGTAAGCCTTCAGCAATTTGATCCCTTCTGCACATTCTTCTGAGTCATCTGAATAAATAAAGGTAAAGGTAAGTATTACAAATCACTCACTCCAACTCTTTACTTTTATTCTTCCACCTGTGACGGCCCTTGTCCTTAAGCTAGTGTCGGTTTTGTCCCGTTTCCCTCTTTCCTGCCTGTGCCCCTCTTTTCAGATTCTTCCCAATGATCTGGCCCCACCCACCTCGGGGAAGGATTGGTGTCACCTCTTCAGAGCCTTTATAAGCCAGGTGAGTCCAAGACAGCGCTCTCTCTCACTCTGCTGGAAGGCTGGTGCCATTTTTGGGCACTCCACTTATGTTTTGTTTGGGTTGTGATTATGTTATGTTATGTTTAGGTTAGCCCCCACAGTTTCATTGCACCCAACACCCATCTTTCACCAGTGAATTTACACTTCATAGTTTGTTTATGTTGAATTATCTTTAATACATTATTTGTTTACCTAAGCAGTTGCTATGTGGACTTCCCTTCTTTGTTGAGCTCCTGACTGGGCATAAACATTTTATTTCCTCAAACAATTTTCTTGAAATATTGTCTTTTTAGATATCAAGGGGGGAAAAAAGAACTATAGTGGGGGATTTGTTGAGAAATTGTTATTGTTTAGTGTAAACTCGAGTATCTATAGAGATCAATGGTTTCCAAGACTTACAGCAGCCTGCTTTGTTCGTCTGGCATTTGGAAAAACATCATGACTATAAAGTGATCACAGTCACCTGACCGTGAAGCTACTGAGATAGTTTGTCACTTTTGGATGGACTGTTGAGGAGCATTGCAACAGCATTACTGCGCATGGCACAGGTGGGTTGCTTAGTTTTAGAGAAGTTACAAGCTGAAAATGTTGGGAGACACTGTACCACTGTACTACTGCATGCCTCTGAGGTGCCTTTTTCTCTATGATTTATGCAAAGCTGTAATTACAAAACACATTTTTGCGTAGCAGAAGCAAAACTGAGAAAATGGGAGGAGGTATGTGGAATAGTAAGGGTGTTGTTTTAAATGTTATTTCATTTCTCTTTGTTGATTATATTTGATGCATGCACTTATGAAAGCGAATAAATGAAGAAGACACGGACAGAATAAAAATATGACTTTTAAATTGTGTCAGATTCTGAGTTTTATCATATTTGAGGATTTTTTTATTGTGAAGTATTGAATTATTCTTCCTATCAGAGCTTTTAAATTAAATGATGTTTATGTTCTGCACCATGCCATAATAGTCCGACCAGAGGACACATTACTGTCTGAAACATATTAAATTGCACAAATAACATAGCTCACTACTTTCAATGATTTATGTATGTGGATTTTTTTTTTAATTCGTAAACTATGGTTATTGCTAATATATACTGTATAGCCTCGTCAGTAAAGTGGACCCTTAATCCAAAAACAGGTGTATATTAGGGCTTGAGGAAATAGTTTGTCTACTATAGATCAAGAGGGAGATTAAGAGCTTTTAGATATTTTCAGCAGAAGTTTGGTGACATCAAAATGGGGACGAACTCCCCTGCATGCTTGGTGGAGGCTAAGTTCAGCTGATAACAATAGTTTATAAAAGGTCCTATTGGCGCCGATGAATCAGCCTAATAGATCATTTTGGTTGACCTCTAATACAAGTGTTGTATAAATCATAGCACATTTATTTAAATGCAAAATAATAAGAGTATGGAATTTTGTGTTTGTGGATAGCTAATAAATGTGTGTAATATTTGTGGATCATGGTTCGTGCATTTACAAAATACTTTTGAGACATATCTTTCTATATAGAATTACTAAATATTAGAATTACTGTATATATATTTTAGATCCAGCTGATTTGGTCACATTTTCAGAGGACCTATAATAAATTCATTATTGGATCAAGCTTCATGAATGTTAGTGGTAGTAGTTTGTGCTTTAATGAGATCGCAGCTGCTTGCAGCGTTAATTACTGATATAATTTCAGAGCCTACCTTTTGTTATTTGCACAGGATTACATAAAGATCATAGTGTTATCAATTAGAATAAGGGTAGTATACAGGTAAAATGTTACAGCCCCTTTTAGAGCTAGTTCACCTCTGTTTGATGAGAGCTGTCAGAAATTGGATTTCATGGAGGTGCTACTTATGTAAAAGTAATATTGTAATAGAATGAGTAACATAACTAATTAATTTGATACCAAGTATTTAAAGTACTATTATTATTTTTCAATAGATTAATAAGTAAAAAAAAAAAGAATTATTAGACTTTCTGAATCACTTGCCCAACAGTGCTTGTCAGCACAAAGCTGAAATTAAATTATTGCTAGGACAGCCTGTCCTTACAAGCCCAAAGACACTCTGCAGCAAAGGACAGTCCCGGAGGATGAATAAAAAGCAGCATTAAGAACCTATAAAAAACCTCAACGTCTGTGAGAGTCAATTCAACCTTACACAAATTGGGAAAAATTAAAAGCAAAATAAAGTCTGGCCTGTGGCCTGTTTTTTCATATCAGATTCATAAACAATTAAAGA
>CAEMYA010000716.1:128330-139908 GCA_903131615.1 Diplodus sargus | reverse complement strand
CATTGGAATAAAAGCCCCATCCCAGCTACACAGAGGGCCAACAAAGAACATCTTGAATGTCTAGAACTGAGGAATACAGAGAGATTTAATAGTGTTTATTTTTAATTCATGTTTCTAACACCACTAAAAAGGTTGCTTAGCATTATGTTAATTTATAAATCATACAATACAGTCAGTGGGCTCATTCAGAATGATTCTCAGCAGTTTCTTTGGGGCTGACAATGCCTTCGAAGGTTGCAGTCCCCTCCACATTCTCCACATTCTTGGATCTTGCAGGAATCTAGAGGATGGACAGCACAGTCTCTTAATGCTCATTAATGGTCAGCAAGGTCCTTAAAATGTAAAGTACCTCAGGCCACTTAAAGCAGCACAAAACAAACATTATTTATTATCGTCATCACTTTTTAATTTTTATAAACAGCTTTCTTGGTCTGATATGGCCAAAAGTTATGTTACTGCTGACTCTAAAGTGTGAAGTTATTACACTACCATATCTCACAAGGTAAATTAAGGTTTCCCCCAAAGTTAAAACTCAGTCATGATCTCCTCCATGCTGATGGAAATTCAGGTGAAGTTTCGAGTTTAGTAAACAAAACCTTTCTGGAGCTTCACAGCAAAACAGAACTGCAGAATTCTCCTTAACAACTGAAGTAGCTGGGGACTTGTTTTAAAACATTTTAAAAAAACACAAAAAACTGAACGGCTCCACACAGCTCGTCCGGGGCAATCCAAGTCTTTTGAAGCCCTGAGGTGCCAAAATGATTTGGAAAAGCTGTTAATTACACCCTTCATAAGCTGAAATCTATGTTGTATAGCTGCTCATCTAAAAGTATTAGTGCCCACACAGTCTGAATTTGGTGCACAAGCTCCATTGTGCATCTGGACACTTGGGTTACACCGGACAAGCTGTATGGAGCCATTTAATGTTTTCTTTAGTGGTTTATTAAAACAAGTCCCCAGCTACTTCGGTTGTTCAGGAGAATGCTGTTTTGCTGTTAAGCTCCAGAAATGTTTTGTCGACAATAAAACTTCCCCCAACTTTCCATCAGCGTGGCCTGAGGAGATGAGAGAATTTTAAATTTTGGGTCAAGAAATAATTACATTTTTGAGTGAACCTACCCCTTATAGTAAAACATAATTTGATTGCACACAATTACTCTTAAACACAAAATAAATGAGAAACACTGCAAGATGTTTTTGCAGTGCCATATTTTTACCTGGTTGCAGACAGCCTTCCCATAGCGTACAAAAGTGGCAAAGTGCTCGCAGTTGAGATTGAGAAGGTCATATGAGAAGACCTGATCCAGAAGGGCATCGCGTCGTAGCCTCATATCCTCAGGTGTAGATGGTGTGAAGGCATGGCGGTTGTTACTGATCAAGACCTGGGCACCTGAGGGGACGTTCACCTCACCAAGAGGTACTCTCCGGATCCTGGTTTCCCCAATCAGAAGGTCCCCACATACAGGCAATATTGATTGCAGGTAAGTACGTATGAGTTTCAGCGTTTGTCCCTCCTCTGTTGAATAGAATAGAATAGAATTGAATATATATATATATATATGTATATATATATATATATATATATATATATATATATATATATATATATATATATATATACATACACACATAATCATCCTCAGCATTAGCCTTTTTATTTTATTTTTCAGTACATGTTCAGTTCGGTATACTACCTCTAAAATTTGAAAAGAGCAATTTGTTGTTGTTTATTTGTCATTGTTTTTATTGAGTGTTTAACATAAAACCATTTGGTTGGTTGTCTCTGTTGAATGTTTGTCACCTATTCATTCTGACAATAAATAATTGTATTTTATAAACCATTTTATAAACTAACCTTCTGGTTTGTTTTGGATTCTGTCCTATGGAGAATACTCTTAAAGCTGTCAATTCAGCATTATTATTATTGTTAACGTATTGATCAATATAAAAAAAACATATCCTGATCGCCCAGCCCTAAGCTGTACTACTTTTTCTATTTCAGTGAACAAAGATGACAAATGAATTGATAATAAATAAATAAAAGAGTGGGAAAAAAGCAAGAAAAGTATGGCTATATTGTTTTTGTGTTCTTTATTTTGTAATAGCGATGATTGAGGACTGGTTTGTGAAGAGGATGATGCATAATTACAACAATGTTCAACTAAGTGAATCTGTGTGCATTGGAGGAGTTGTTACCCAGTTCCCCAGTATGTAACCTGTGTTATTGTAACCCTAACCCTAGACAAAACATTCCGTTTTCATATGCCTAACTAAATAGTTTAGTGCCTGAACTGCGACCGTATGACAATGTTAATAACAATCCAAAAATCATATTATGAGCTGTTTGTCAGCAAGTTTTATTTTGAAAGTCTAACCAGATGTAGCACTTAATTTATTTATTTATTTTTTTCAATTTACTGTGGAGCTTCACACCCAAAACATACACGAGAGGGTGAGGTGGAGTGTCATATTTTGGTGCTTAAGGACACTGACCAAGCTGTGGCTTGTGTTTTTCTTCTTCGTCTAACTTTTTCATTATCAAATGATATATTATCCACTACTAGAACATTACCATATAAATCAAAGGACAGCCCTGCCCCACTCCTGGCTACAAAAAACATTTTGCTTATTTATCATGGTCCTGCATCATACCTGGTTACCCTACCCTTTCAAAACTGAAACATTACTCAATCATAACCTAATTCTGAGGTACCATCCTGTCGAAGAGCACTATATCAAAATTTAATTTTTTTCAAAGAAAGTGATATGTATTTTTTCTACTTTGCTTGAACAGCTGTAAATCTATGTAATGTACTGGAAGTTGTCCTCACCTGCAACAGCAAAATGGATTACGTGTCCATCTTCATCATACACTCCCCAGTGTGAATAGCCGATGGGATAGGAAAATTCTATCAAGTCTCCAAATTTGGCAGTGGACACAATTTCTCCAACCTGCAATCATTACAGAACACATGACACTAAATAGAATGATAATAAAAGAAGCAGTTTCTGACATGCCTCCACCCTGCTCCACTCCCTAACCTGCCTGAAAGCAGGTTTAACTACATTACATTCAGGGCCGAGCTGGTATCAACAGTTCTTTAGGAATGGTAAATGCTTGTCATGGCCAGATGAACTGACATGAAAAACCCTTGTAGATGTCGTTTATTTGACAGGCATGCACTCATAGATATGATGACATCAAGTTCTTGCTCCTCTAGAGGTTGAATGTACTTGTTGTAAATTGCTTTGGGCAAACTCAATGAATGCAATATGAAATAATGTAATAAAGCAGGTTATGCTTTTCTTTTTCAAAGATTCTGGAAGATAGTTAACCTCACTGTTCCATTGGCAAAAGTATCAATCTATATGACCACATTACATTACACTGATAACTTAATGTTACATTGCTGACATTACACTAACTACATAATCAAAGTCTGATTTATTAAGAATGCAGGTGCTGCTGCACTATAAAATTATAAATTGGCTTATATCAGTTATCACTGTTAACAATTCAGTGCCTTTGCCAGATAATTCTGCTGATAATTTGTATTGTTGGTTCCTACCTGCTCCTGATAATCCATAGCTGACTCCAGGTAAGTTAGGTGAGGACTGTGTCATCTGCTATATGGCAGTTCCTCTTACAGGGTGTGTTCTGTAACAATCTTGGTTGGACTGTTGAGGGAAAAGACAGACAGCTGATTGGCTGACACATTACATCACCAGTCGTATGAAAACACTGCTTAAACAAATAATAACACATAACCAAAGTTTAAAAACAGCCATATCTAGGTTTTTATTTGCTCATAACAGTTTGCCCTTTTTGTGAAAATGATTCACGTCACTTTGCTATGACACGATGTGTTGGTATTGACGTTTTTTGTAAAAAAGGACACAAATACAAAAGACACCCACAGGCAGGTTGAAAAACCAGAAAACAAGCCTCATTAACATAAGCTGAAATATGGGCACCAAAAACTGCAGTCAGTAAAACAGAAGAAGCTCGGGCAAGTACAGAAAAATCTAAAGAGAAAACTTCTGTGAGAGCAAACCAAAGAGGCACAGGAAACAAAAGCAGGAACACTGAAGAGACATGAGGCGTAAATGCAGGCGTGGAGAACAGATGATGATGACTTGAAATAGGGACTGAATATACAGGGTCTAATTAACTAATCAAACACAAGTCAATACAAAAACAGGTGGGAAAAATATAAATGTGGGAAGTGTACAGCAAAACATAACACATGAGGAGAATCTGCTCCACCATCAAACAGGAGATCACAAAAAAAGCCTACAACGATGACATGTATGAAGGTATAGGAGGAGTACAGAAGTATGACAATGTATGCATGCATGCATGTATTTTGTGTGTCAGAATGTATACATTTGTGCTTCAATGTGTATCGTATATGTGTGTGCATAGTATCTACATATTTCTGTATGTTTATGTGTGGTTTAGCATGTATGTAACAGGAGGGCAACATATTTCAACCAGAAGTTGCTCCCACAACATGGCACTATGGCGAGTAAGGCTACCTGTCAAGTTGTAGACAGGCGCAAACATGAAGAGGCCTTTAATTTAAGTCCATCTCTAGAAAGGCAAAAGTAATTTTATCAATTTCTTTTTTTTAAATAAAGTTCTGCTCTGATAATAAAGCCAGCATCATGTGGACTGACAGGGGTTGTATGTATCTTATCCATAATATTACAAAAATATCACATACTTAATTTGATTATATTTTAATCTGACTGTGCAAAGTAAGATATCCAAATTGTATTGGCAGTGTGACAGTAAGTACAATAGCCTATATTACTGAAATGTTCTGGAGTGGAAACAGAAAATGGAACTGAAGTAAATGTGCAGTTACTTTACACTGCTGCACAGTAAAAGCGTCATGGGAACACCCACCTTCCATCTGAAATCAAACAGAACAGAAACCGATGATTCTGTCAAAAAGGATAGACCACAGACGACCATCCACTTACCATCCTGGCATGATTCCCAGGCCTAGTTCCACCTTACGGTATAAGTGTAACTGGCCTGTCTTTGGGGAAATTTGCCACAATGTTTTGTGATTGCATCACATGAACAATTCAATTTCAACTTGCATTAGCACAAGTTGATAATTAAAATTCATTCATCATTCATCACTCCATTAAAATTTCATCCCCTTAAAAAAGTAATATTGCTTTAAAACTCATAAAAATCAGTGCTCTTGTATTGTAGTTTAAAGCCTCCCGACACCTCACATTGTGAGCTTTATATCACTTTGAGATCCGTCAACGGAGTCTGGTATCCCCACAGGCAGAGTTAAAGGGATGGTTCAATTCATTTTTGAAAATTGGCCCATTGCCATGATACCTCTAGTCTAGAGTTCTCAACGGGCCTGAAAATTACAGCCCGACCTGACCCGGCCCGCGGGTTTTCAAGTCCGAACCCGACGCAGCCCGACACACCAGCATGAATTGTCAGCGCGAACCCGGCCCGAACCCGACCCCCCGCGCGCCTGCATTGTTTTCCTCATACACTTGTTATCATGATCAGACAGACAGCAGACGGAAAGGTGACGCGAGCCAGGAGACAAGAGCTGTGTCACCGTCAGCAGCAGCACCCGCTGCAAAGAAGACACCGCGCTTCGACCAGTGGGAAAATATATTCAGAGAGACAGAAACAGACGATTTCCCCACTCCTCGAAAAGCAAGGGCGAATTCGCCTGTGGCAAGTTTACTTTTAGCCAATTCCATCTTCTCCAGCCAGGCTATAGGCGCGAGTACGTCACGCAGCGGCGTCAGGTCTGCGTCTGCCCCTCCACATGAAGCAGCAGCCAGACTCTTCACCACACGTGAACAGCGATGGTTCACAACAAACAATATATAATTTACAACCTGCAAGAAATGTGTTTTATGAAATGTGTTTTATAAAAAAGGAAGCCCGAGGCCTGACCCGACCCGGCTCATTTGCGTATTTTTTCGGCCCGAACCTGCGGGTCCGGTTGGGTTTGTCGGGCCGGCCCGACCCGTTGAGAACTCTACTCTAGTCATAGCAGTAGGTTCGTTACCTTTAATTGTTGGTCCAAGCTGCTTTTAGATTGGCGGAGCCGAGAACCGAGCGGCGCGGCGCGGCGCAGCTACGCTACGGAGGCTAATGGAATTTCTTGGTTTTCCTCATCAAACTCAGCAAATACACAACCAAAAAACTCCAAAACGCTGTGGTGGACAAGTTGTGACCTGCACATTCACCACGCTATGAGATAACAACGGAGCGTTACGAGACGGAGTTGTTTTAGAGGTAAAGTCGGATTTACACTCCAGACACGGCTACTCGGCGAAGTGATTTCAAAAGCGCATTCTTACTGCAGATACTTCCGTCAACAAAACTTGTGAAGAAGCGAAGTGTGATCATGGCAGACTTTGTGATGGACAATGAGGACGACTTTTTAACCAACCAAGACCCACACCCGTATTTATTTGAGCCAGAACACACAGAAGAAGAGCTGCAGGTTTTGGAAGAAGAGAGAGCGAGAAGAGAGGCTCAGGCTGCTGAACAGCCAGGAGCTGAGGAGAGACTCAGAGTAGTGTTGTGTCGGTCGCGAAGGTGTCAAAAAACAAAATCCTTTGAGTGAACAAACTGAACGGAATCACTTCATGAACTGATTCGTTCCTTTCTCAGTTCAACTGAGTGGAACTGCCACGACTCACTCAGAGTCTGTGAGAACTGTGAGGACGTGATTCGCGCTGTGATTCGTTCATGATTCGCGAAACCTACTACACAGAGAACTGTCACTGAGGACGTGATTCTCGTTCACGTACTGTGCTAACATCCGTGTAGCATCATGTTAAGTGATTTTACAGCACAGTAAAAGTCACTCACGCTCACGAACAACGTGATTCTCGTTCACCTACTGTGCTGAAAGTGGTGCTCTGTCACTCACTCACTCATTCAGGGCAGAGGAGTTGATTCACCTTCAGTAACCGTACTGCTAAAACTAGCACTGTGTTGCTAACATCAATGTAGCATCATGTTAAGTGATTTTACTACACAGTAAAAGTCACTCATGTTCGCGAACGTGTAGCATCATGTTAAGTGATTTTACTGTGCACAGAGGACACTTTCACCGTGTAATAATTTTAGTGCATGTGTACCACTCAAAGCAGCGCTGCATCTCCCACGAATGATTGTGTACTATAGTCCGTGAACGCACCGTCCCTTAGTAAGTGAACGTGAACCTCAGGGCTGAATCATAAACTGAATGACGGATCGTTTGGCTGTTTATCAGTTCAGGGAGTTGGAGAGCACTGAACGATTCGGTGAACGAATCTTTTGAACGAATCATTTTAATGAACGGATTCTAGAGATTAAGTACAGTAAAAAGAACTGCCGTTCCCATCACTAACTCAGAGCCGGCATGAACTGGTGGTGTAGTTACTCAACATAAAGCTACCGCAGAGAGATTGGTGAGTGAAAAACGCAGTTGTCACTTACCACGTCTGCTTTCTCTGTAATGTTGACAGATGGTATGGCAGCATTGCTCAAGCGCACTCCAAGCATTCCTCTGCGTGGCTTCCCGTAGTCCTCTGGTAAAAAGTGGTCGGAACACACAAACATTGTGTTGGGATCGATGTCCTACACTGATAGCCATTGTTTCATCCTGTCCTCATCTGTGGTTGGTATGTGGTGAAACTTCACACTGCTCCATTTTTTCGGCTTGTTGCCACAACATTTTACAAAACACTTGTAAACCATGATTGGATGATGCACAACACTCTGAAAAATTTTCAAAAGTTTCTACGTCCCGCGATGATAATCCAGTCGAGCCCAGGTAACCACGGCACTGCCTGAGGTCCGCACACTGTGTCACTCCGACCAGTGGTTAACTGAAGAAAGTAGTTCGGAGTAATTGCTAAACGTCTTGTAACGTTCTGTTATTATCTCATGGCGTGGTGAATGTGCAGGTCACAGCTTGTCCACCACAGCGTTTTGGAGTTTTTTGGTTGTGTATTTGCTGAATTTGATGAGGGAAACCAAGAAATTCCATTAGCCTCCGTAGCATAGCTGCGACGCTCGGTTTTCGGCTCCGCCGATCAAAAAGCAGCTTGGACCGACAATTAAAGGTAACTAACCTACTGCTATGACTAGAACAAACATTTATTTTGTGCTCAACAAATCTTTTTGCATGTTTGCTATTATCCATTTTATTGGCAAGAATAACCCGTCTCACTCAGTCTTATATGTGTCTGACAAATTCTTGCTGTCTGCGTTTCAGACTGCTGCACACTACATGCTCTCTCTCTCTTCTCTGCGTTCTTCTTCGGACATCTGTAGACCGGAATTTAAATTCAGATGGGCTGTTTCATCCCCAAGCACAACACTTCCATAAGTAGCTGAAAGAGAGGGATTGTAGATTTCAAGCCATTCGCAAAGTTTATATATGAATTTTCACTATAAATAGTTAAACGTTCAGGAAATATATCATACAGTCATAGATTGGACATTTTGATCTAAATGAGATGGGCCTTTGTGTTTGTACTTTATAATTTCAATGTCAATGATGTGTCTTAGATTGAATAGACTTATTTTGTAGCTAACATAAATACAAAATGGACGACAGGTGAAAAATCCCTCCAACTAATTTGTGGTCAGTTATGTTTTGATTATTGATTCTGCCTTGTTATGTGGTGTGAACTTGAAAAGCCTTCTCTTTGGGCTCATTATTAAAGTGCTATGGTTGGAGACATGGTCGAAACAGCAAAAAAGAGAATGTAGCTTTCAATGTCCAAGTGTTCAAAGGTGAGCACAAAGAAGTGAGAAAGAGAGAGCATCCTTCAGAGGTCTGCAGTGCAGCCAGCAAGTTAGTGAGAGTGCATATGCGAAAAGTGAGTGAGATGGGTAATTATTGGATGTAGAAATGGATAATAGCAAACAAGCAAAGTAATGTTGGGAAGGTAATGTAGCTTTGTTTGTGCAGAGTTCTCAGTAAAACAGAATGTATGTGCTCCCAAAGTATAATTATTTTGTGGGCAGCCAAATATAGTTCTTTCAGTAATGTGGCACAAGTATCTCCTTGTGGTGTATTGATATACACCACATATATATCAATATATATAGATATATTGACACAATTTAAAAGACATTTGTCTGTGTATTATGTGAAATCATCCTTTTTAATTGTCTTAGTTTCAGTGATGGCATGGGAAATTCTTGTGTCACTGTGCTGTTCCCAACAAACCCTGTGAGTGGGCACTTGTGTGGCTGGGCAAAAAGGCCATTGAGAAGTTTGTCAACCTGTTTTACGAAGGATGTGAACCAAGTGAGAATCCTGAAGGATTTTGTAGTGGGTAATGGATCTCTTTTGTTTGAGACAAAGTATGCCAACTGAAAGAGAACTCCACCCCAGCTTGTTTCTCACTACTTTGACATTTTTGTGCGATTTTTTGCAAATCGCTAAAAGTGACGACAAAATGGACCATATCTGACTCCCTGTTGAGTTTAGGTTATTGGTCCATAGGATTTTTTGTGCATCTGGTCATGATGTACATGCTTATTAATTGTTCTTCATATCAGTGAAACTGTTTTTTTTTTGTTATTTAAAAGCACCCCCTTGAGTCTGAATTACACAGAATTTTGCACAGAGCGTTACAGACTTATGGGAAAGTAGGCACCTGAGTTTTATGTCATTCGGACACACCAATGTGTAGATATGCAACACTTCCTGTTGGGACCAAAATCAGCAGGAAGTTTTTTTTTAATAATTTCAGTATTCTTTGGAATATCAAAATTCTTTTTACAAAATTTCGTCAGGAGTGCCCACAGATGCTGCGGCAAATTTTTGTGCACATCGGTCAAACGGCCTATGAGGAGATGAAAACAGGTGACATTTCGACATTTTGCGATTTTGGAGGGAAAAAAAAATGGAAATGGGCATGGCCTACATCAACTGATTTAAAAAAAATAATTTCATTTTTGGTTTGTGAGCTACTGTTACTAGTCTGTACCCCCCACATAAATACATTTTCGGTTCATTGTCACGGTTTGGGTCACAGTGTCAAAAATGTACTTAGACTGCAACCAGAGCGCCAGCTGGGGGCGGATTGGTGATGCCTTTTTCAGCTAACTTCAGCGGACCATGGGCAACGATTGTGCCAAGTTTCGTCTTAATCGACCAAGCCAATGTTCTGATATAAAAATCTTGACGTGTGAGAGCGCCATCTAGTGGTCATGTCCCCAAATTTTTGCAGGAAAAACAAAGGGAATGTGTTGAAGTACCAACCCAAGTTTCATGTCAATCGGACACACCATTGTGGAAATATAAAACACTTTCTGCTTTTGCAATTTTCGTCAAAAAAAATATTAATTTGTAACTTGATATTGTGTTGAATCGAGACTATCTTTGCACACCGTTCTGTCAGGGACAGTCCAGAGATGCTGTGCCAACCTGTTATGCTAGGAGGAGTTTGAAAAAGTAGGGTTTCGACATTTTGCGCATTTGCGGAAAAAATCGGAGGCGGAAATGGGCGTGGCCTATATCATGACATTCAGCACAATTCAGGGAAGGTGTGGTTATAAGGTTTTTGAATATGCAACAAAGTACATGAGACCATATAGGGCCAAAAAACACGTCAGTTTTTTGTAGCGCCACCTACTGGTGGCCATGCAACAGAAGTTTAACTGGCCCATAGAATATTAAAGTTTCACCACTTCTGACAAGTTCACCAATTTGTGCGCGTTTCATGCTATGTTCAGATAAGGTCGAGACCTGCTCGGGCCCTAATAAGTAAAAAAAAAAATAGAACAGGGTTTGCTGTGCTGCAGGTGGATAAAACCTGTAAGGGAGACACCATGAACAGCACACAAGGTTAATAACAATATGAATTAAATGGATTCATTTCTAATATTTTTCGATCAGTCGCATAGGATCTATAGTTTTTAATATGCAGTTCTATTTATAGTCCCAAAAAAAACAAACATTCATTTCACAGCTTAAGACCACTCTGGTCCCACTCTTCCCTCCAAAAAATGTCCTCACCCTCTCCCATTTAATAGCAGAACAGGCAAGGCATAATGTACACTCTAGATTACCATGTAAGCAACAGGGATTGCGTATGAGTGCAGCGTATGAATCAGAAGGGGTGACCACTGGATCCAAACAATCAAGTGGGAGATGAGTAAAAAGGATAAACTCCCACAAAAACATTGTAGTGCCACATGTTAATCTTATTTCTCTTTAGGCCTGAAGGCTGGCCATTTGTGGTCTAAGGAGGACCCCTCCTGGAGTAGTGGCGGTACCTCCTGACTCAAGCCCAAGTGTTGAGAACAGGTACGTATGTATTGGCCATAATTGATTGATTTTTTTTTATTCTTTTATTTCTGGCGAAAACAACGCACAATAAGAAAGGCAGCACACAAGCATACACATTTTTCATAGCAAAACTTTATCGCAACTCTACTCAGGCCACATGATCATAGCATTGAACATTTTCACTCTTTAATTCGGACTGTGCTGAGGCCTAAATGCACCTTGGTCCTCAATTACCTGATTCAGAATCTCTCTTTTCTGGAGAGCTCATGTACCAGAGT
>CAEMYA010000716.1:83033-128050 GCA_903131615.1 Diplodus sargus | reverse complement strand
TTCACATGGATTTTAGTATACCATTGAATAATGCCTGAATACATAAGCTTAAGCAACAAAACATTGTTTTTTTTTTTATCCAAGACCATTGGAAATTTATGCAATTTTTGCCATAAAGTGTAGCAATAGCATATTTAGGAATACATTTCAGAGATTCAGGTAGCCCATAGGTAGGTAGACCTTCTGTAAACTATAACACTTTGTTTTGGGTCCTTGTACTCGGAGTCGAGCTGACGTCCACGCTAGCTCCAACGCTAACGCTAGCTGCTATGTGCTTAGCATTTAGGGGATATCTGAGGCTTGATATGCTGCGGTGACACGCAAACTCCTTCTTGCATAATTTGCACACAACCATGCTCTTGTCTACACTGCCATCCGTCCGCTTTTTAAAACCAAATTTCCCACCCACGGGGCCAACCAAAGCGGTCTCATCTGCTTCTTCGTTCATTGTTGTTGTCTGAAGTCATGAATGCTATGCATGAACGTTAGTTGGTGCTCCAGTATAATCGGTACCCCTGAAACTCATCCAGTGAGAAACGTTCCGCGGTGCAAAAATTAGTTCGATTAAAATGCGTACATTTTTTTAACGTGTTAATTTTTGTGTTATTAATTAATCGGATTAACGCGTTAAAGTCCCGGCCCTAATATATATATATATATATATATATATATATATATATATATATATATATATATACACATGAATTTATACATACATACATACATACACACACACACACACACACACACACACACACACACCATAACATTAGTGCATGCTACCGCTAGCGTAAGAGGTGTCGTCTTTCTTAGAGTGACATAGCAGGCAAGGCTACCCAAGTAGGCATTGACAGACGGAGCTCATTAGCATTTAAAGGTGCGGGCACAGAAACAGCCTGCTTTCAGTAGAGCTCACTTGAGGGAATTGTAGATAGCTGAAATTCAGGACCACGGATGGGTTTGGGGCAATGCATACGGAATACAGTGATGTTGGACCTGTGACAGCTGTGTGAAATTGATGAAAAACTGTGTAATATGGGACCTTTGAGCATACAGGTTGGGTGTAAATATCCTGAGGTGTAGAGGTCAGGGGTCAATTGGAAGTTTGGGTCAGGGTTAACTAGTGTTGCTTTCATCAACGAAAATTATGACTAAATATCGTCGTCAACGAACCTTTATCACGTGACGGAAACGAGACGAGACGCAGCGTAAAGGTGGTCATGTGACAAAAACTATAATCAAATATATAATGCAATATTGTTGACGAATAAAAACGGAACTAAATGTGGTTTACAAAATAAAAACTCTGCCAAAGTGTCTCTTCATTTTCGCTGACCAAAACGAGACGAGACGAAAATAACGTTATTTCGTATCTCTATTATTATTTTTTTGCAATATTTCTGTTTCCTGAGTTTCAGTTCAGGTGCTGCATCAGGTCAAACTGCACAGAGACAGGCGACGTCTTTCCTCAATCCACACCCGCGCGGCATTATTACGAAAATGCAGCTGCGGTGGCTTAACGTTAATGATAACTCAAGGCACAAAGAAAGGGGCCGATGGCCGGCCGGCCGGTGTTCCCTCCGGTGTCCCCTGTCAATCTAAACCCGCAGACAGTTTATAATCATATGGATGTTGTTATAATGTGTAGTGATTGAGATACTGGAATGTGACAAAGTTATGTTTTTCGCTCTAAATTACATAATTCCATGATCGTATTCAGTAAACTGGATGCTGTCTGACTCACTCGCGGGGACAGAGGCTGATTTCTGGGGGAAAGTTCACCGAGGTCTCGGTCCGAAGAGCTGATTTTTTTTCATCACAAACACTCGGTGAGTTAACGTTTTTTGCCGGTGACAGACGCTGTTTTTAGGGCAGAAATGTGAGGAAGAGTCGGTAGGACGGTCGGGAGGACAGACGCTTCTCCATGAACCTAACAGTCGGCCAGCTGTGTGTGTGTGTGTGTGTGAAAACAAAACAAGGAATACATAAAAAATACAAACAAAAAAGAAAATACATTGAAAAAAGAATAATGAATAATAACATGAGGTGTGTTTGTGTGTGTGTGTGTGTGTGTGTGTGTGTGTGTGTCTGTGTGTGTGTGCTGCTGTTACCAAATGACATTGACCTATGAGGGGAGAAGGGTACAACACAGAAAATGCAAGACAAGTACACAGATAGAAATTGCATTACTAAAGGGAGACTTAAGTACAATTTTCTTTGACTAAAACTAGACTAAAATGTCATAATTTTTTTTTTGCGACTAAAACTAGACGAAAATAGTCATGGATAATTCTGACTAAAATAAGACTAAAATGCTCAGACTTTTAGTCGACTGAAACTTGACGAGACTAAAAAGAGTATAAACGTGTAAACAAAAATGACAGTTTTACACAAAGACTAGACTAAAACTTAAATTAAAACAGGCTGCCAAAAACAACACTAGGGTAAACCATCCAGATTTGTTTTTGATTAACCTCGTCCACTCCCACCATATTTTGAAGCAAAAACGCTTGAAATTCCATGCTCAAATTATAATGGCTGTAGCTTCTGAACCACTTTTACTATATGTATGAATGAGGGCTTGCCAGAAAGGGGACCCTATAAAGTCTCTTCTGAAAGTATCAGAAAGTTTTCAAGTATTACTGGACCAGAGCAGTGGGCCAGAAAGTGAGCCAGAAATTAAGATTTTTTGTCCGCCTAAAAATAAATTAACTAATAATAATAAAAAATGGTCAGTGTGTCTTTATTGATAAAGGTGAATGACAGTATGGGCCTATCGATGAACACCTGGTTCAAATTTGAAGAAGATAGCACAAAGTATGACCATTCTGCAGTATTTTTTTCATGATAAGATCCAGGCGGAGATTAGTCCAAATGGACACATGATAACCAAATGGTATACTGAGACACCAAATTTGATCACAGAAATTTGCAATGTTGAACCGTTCAATTATTTTTGGGTATTGGTAAGCTTTTACCAATGTGTATAACTGCAATAACCAAACAATACAGAAATACTGTATATCTGACTCCAAGTCAAGCGATGTATTCAATCAAATCAGTCAGAAAACATTCAATAAAAGAAATAAATAAACTATGTACAAAAATGCTTAAAATATCCCCACAGTGGCGTGTGTGTGGTGTGTGTGTGTTTATAACGTATGGACATACAGTAGGTAACAATCAGTGCATCAGAAAACATTCAATTCAAAAAACTATGTGCAAAAGTGTTTCAAGCATCACTGCAGTAGTTCGGTATCGCAAACGACACCATTCCTGTTCGGCTCTTGGACCATGGTCGGGATGCACAGGGGACATAATTTCCTCCAGGGCCGAAGTTTGTGTTTACCTTCGGAGTGAACCACTTTCAACCACTGGTTGGGAAATAATACCAGGGAGCTTTGCTGTATCTCACCGTCGCCTTTATTCACAGCCAAACTGCAAACTATGTTGTATACTTTATTGCTGTCGCTACTACTCCCATGTACACATGCTCCCTCACTCTAGCTCGCCCACTCACACCTTACGCACCGCCCTATTCCTGAAAGGGGCTACGCCACTCTTACAACAATGGCAGCTGCAGATGCAGGAGACCCATCGACAGAACTTGAACCCCCTCCTCTATCACTGAAGTCGCTGGTGTGGAAGTATTTTAGATTTCCAGTGAGTTATGTTGAAAATATTTGCATTGTCGACAAAAAATCCACAGCTTGCAAGCTCTGCAGAAACTAGATGGCAAGTAATTTTGTTTAAGTTTCCAATTGACTGAAGATATGTTATTGTTACATTATGTTGTTGTTAAATTGTTTTAAACTTGACAACGTGGTGTGATACATTGCGAACAAATGTCAGAAATTATATTGCATAAAAGTCTAGTCTAAAAATGGCACAGCAACCTGTGCTTTAAAAAAAATAAATGTAAAAATCGAGAATTGAATAGAATCGTGACACCACTACTGTTTTTGCACAGGACACATTTCCTCTGACCTATTGTCGAATCCCCAGAGGGAAAGCGGTCCACATGTTGCCATGGATTGTTTAGGCTGAGAGGGTGGCTCCTGTGTCATCTCTCTAATGAGGACTTCCCTGAATTTCCTCTGGGGGTCTCTCCTCGTGCTTCTGTGAGCTGCTTGTGTAGGATGTAGCTATTCACCACAGCAATATCCACCATGTGGTAAAAAATCTTGTGCAGAACACTGTAGTAGCCGACGAGAGCATTAGAAAAGTCGACCCCTCCCATGTTGGCATTGTAGTCCTTCACAGAATCTGGCATGCAGACATCTTTTCTCTGGACAACTCCATCCTCATTCCTCATCCTCCTTGATGCCTTGAAGCCACTGTAAGCCTGGTGGTAGTTGGATGCCACCGTCACCTGTTTGATGTTCATCCACTGGACAAACAGTAGCTTCTCATGACGCAGCCAGCTAATTTCGCCCCAGCTTGTTTTCTTTGGTGGTAGGAAAACCTCTGCGGGCCTCTCGCATAGTCCCACAAGCCATCATGCGCATTTTCTCAAGATCAGTCAGGAGCTTAGGACTGGTGTAAAAATTGTCCATGAACACCTGATATCCGGTTCCCAACAGAGAAACATTCAATAGCCTCATCACAACAGAGTAGCCCAGTCCATCTTTCAACTGTTCTGCTGTCTTCCCCTCATAGATAAAATAGTTCCTGGTATAACCATGGTTGTCAGCAAGCACAAACATCTTGATTCCCCCCTTTGTTGGCTTCAGTGGCAGATACTGCTTGAAACCCAGTCTTGCTTTTGTAGCCATCATCCTCTCATGGTAACAGGCTTGACAAGCTGTTAAGATGTCTGAGTATAGTGGCTTTACCTTGAACAGACGATCATACAGTGGACTTCCCTTGCGTTGTTCATTTTTTTCATCGTCATCAGGGTCACTGAGGTGGAGACACCAGAAGATGGTATTGAAGTTTTTTCGGGTCATGGCTGAGGCTGGAAAGGGGAAGTTGTAAGGTGGCACTTTCCTCCTGTAATTATCTTTTGCAGGGCACAGAGAAAAACAATAGCCAAAAAGGTGTAAAACACTTTTGTCACAAGTGGTCTCCATGGGAACTTTTTTCCGGCCGCCTTCAGCCTCTGTTCCATCTTGTTGGTGTTTATTATCAGGCTACGACAACTGTGATGTTAAAAAAGAGTTTGAAAAAGTTGAAAAGGTGACCATTGTGATTGTCAGTTGACAGTGGGGCCACATGGTTGGCGAGGTTTAAATCTCTGTGGGGTAGGCTGTGAGTCAGTGTGTTCCTTCTCAAGCCACCTGTCACCTCTATGTGTAGTGGGGGTCTGTGTAGGTTGTGCTAGTGTGGACACAGATGGGGTTTTGGATCTTCTTCTATGGCCAGTGCTCATTTTGGCTTGTTGTGGGGTGGCTGCTGGAGATGTCTTCACAGATCTCCTTGCTCTGGAGGACAGTAATGGTGGGGGGACTGATAACAGAGTCCCAGCCACATCTGCATCATTTTCCTGCGGACTGATAGAAAATAGAATGAGATGGCATCACTACTGTGATGGTAGATTATTCCACAAATTTATAGAGGAATGTAGTGACAGGTGAAGCAACATACCTTGACGGTTTTTTTCCTGGTCTGGGCAGCTGTTGAGACCAGTGGAAGCTCCCAGTCTGCATCTCTATCAGGCTCCCAGTCCTCATCATCAGAAGCATTGTTAGAAACAATATATTAGAATTACAGTAATAGTCTGATTTAGGGATGCACATGATTAACCTTTAACTGATTACAAGAACGTTGACCTATTCATTATATTTTTATTAGCTCCTTATGTCGTCAACTCATGGGGGCATGTCGACACGGGCAGACTTCCATGTGCCTTCATTCATATTTCCCAGCAAAAAGTTACACAGGAGGACTGTGTGTATGGCAGTACTAGGACATTATGTGCAGCAGCCCCCATGAAGGAAGATCAGACAACAAATGTAGCATACACAGGCATAAATGTGCTTCACCAGTAACAACGGCCCAGAGCTATATCTCTATATGGCTCTCCCTAACCCTAACCCAAAAAAAAACTCCATATGAGTGTGATCAGCTGAGACAGAGCTTAGTGGATGTGGCGCTGATCAGCTGATCACTGTCATCAGAGTACTGAGCAGGATGGAGAAAGGGAAAACAAGAAAGATTAAGGGGAAGAACAGATACCAACAAGTGAAGACAGGGACAGTACAGATGAATAAACATGTATTGTTCTCCCTAAAAGTAAAAGTGGGAAAGGGAAAGGACCAAAGTGCACAAAAACAGATGGTCAACAAACAGGCTACAGATGGTGCAAAGCAGGGCCAAAAGTGTTCAAAATTTCAATAACAAGAAAACAATTGAACAAATTAAAACCCTAACGTGGAAAGAAAAATACATTTTATAATGAATTTTTGTTGTACACTTGCTTTCAAATGCCAGAATGTTTAGACAAGTGATAGCCATAAAGAGAATTCCCCATTTTTCCATGCCTCAGCACACTGTACATTTAATGGATGTAAGGCTGTCTGTAATTGTTTTGTTTTTTTTAAAAAGCAGGCCAAAATCAATAAAAAGATAAAAGATAAAAGAATATGTTTTAAAGTGATGCGTTTTGGTGAAGTCACACACTGTAACAATCAAAGACAATTCAGGCCAGCAAAATACCTGTGAAGAGGAAAGATTGCCAAAGTTGTAAGCAATGGTGTCCGCAATTATTATTACAGCATGTTGAAAAACACATTTGTTGAAGAGATCATGGGTGGTAATGTCACTAGAAGCCTCACCAAAGATGTTTTGAAGAAAATATCCTCTGAGGTGAAGAAGAGTTCAAGGCTCCATAATGATGTGATGCTTGAACTCATGCTGACTCAAAAGGTAATCAAAGACAGCAGCAGTCATGCATCGTCAAAAGGTTATCTTCAGCAACTACAAATAGATCCTTTTGCTGAACATTTACACACAGGCACTGGAATTAAGATTTAAAGTGAACACAATCACCCATCACCCTCTACCTTGATGCTACAGGTGGTGTGGTGCCGAGAATCACTGACCAAAACAAACAAGTGTTATGCTCTAGTTTTGCCAGGCATGGGCAAGGATAAGCCTCCTTTGCCCTTCACAGAACTGATACCCAACAGCCATTCCATTCCATCAACTTCCCATTGGCCCATGGAATTCAAGAGGAAGTTGTCTTACACAACAAAACGATGAATAAGACAGGTTGAGACTGATGATAGTTGGGCTCTAATTAACAGACTGCTTCTATCCTTCAACAAGGAGAATATTTCAGTATACCTCCCCAGAGCATCTGTGCTCTGCCCATATCATGAAGGCTGTGTCACAAGCATTTGGCAAGAAAAAAAGGGACAGGATCATACAAGAATACAAAACATTCAGTTTTGCTTACCTCCTCAACTGCACATGTATGCGGGTGGCCCTTTAGGTTTTTTATCATATGTGTGTGCTTTTTGATGCAGAGGAGTACACTCATTTGATAAAACAGAGCAAAACATACCCCAACCTGTGTGTTTTGAAAACCCAGGACATGAAGCTGGAAGAAAGTGGATGTGTAACTGGAGAGAAGGAAAGCACCAGTGAGAAATCTGCTAACAGTGCTGTTGGAAATTTACCTTTTACACATGCTTTTCAAGTCAGACGATACCAAGCGGAGATTGACGTCCTTTCAGAAGATGCAGTCTTCATAAAAAAACATTACCTCTGTCCTGGTGTCATCGATGTGCTGTTAAAAAAACTATATGGGGATCTTCCCATTGTGGATTGGTTTGTTGCGTGGGGATCTGCTATGGCATGGAAAATGCACAACCTTCAACACAGATGGAAGAGGAAAAAACAGGGATACCAACTGCCATGTTAAGCTCTGGTTTGGTTTTGTCAAACACTCCAACCTATTAAAGAAAAGGTTTGAGACCGGCAGAGTTCATATCCAAAATGTTTGCCTCAATGCAAGGAAGATATGTAGAGCACATTGGGCAACATAATCTGCCAATGCAGATTCTGGATAAAAACTTTACAAGTTCTCGCAGGCCAGACGATGACCACGAAGAACAGTGGAACAAACGGGACAGCTCTACTGGTCAGAATTAATAAGATACAGATGCACAGGTAAATATGGTTTCATGCATGAGGCAATATGTGTTTAAATTGTTCTTTAGATATATAGATATTGTATATATTTATTTGTTGTTCTAAAAAATAATAGGAAATGGCAGTATCAGATTCAAATAAATGTGAACATTTTACAAAAGGCAAAACCTAAGATAACACAAAATGCATTTATTATTGTCACTGTGGCCCCAAAGCAGGGAAAGAGAAATAAAAAGGCAAAGCAATCAGACTGGGCATGGCAAAGGAGCACATACATAAGTAATTGTATAATTTGTACAATACACTACATACTATGACAAAACAAGACAATTCATCCCACCAACCCTACAAAGTTGGGTGTAAAAGACAAAACCGTTTTCTGACTTGCAGTTAACCTTACCTCTAGAGGTCAGTATCCAGTCAGTAATATTTATGGCTGATCTGTTGCAGTCCATCATATGTATTAGCGGTGATAAGGTGAATACAAACATTCACTGGTTATTCACTGGTGGTACCAAATGTAACAAAATAATTTTATAAAGTGTTAACATTTAATATATTAACATTAACCTTATTTAGGGAATATTAAGGAGGAATACTGAAGAGCACATGCCATGGCAAAACAGACTTGGTGGATGTTAGTGGGAAGGGGGAGTTCTGTGCCACCCAGTACAACAGGATGGAAGTAGCTGCGGTGTCACTCTTGTCAAGGTAAGGAGATTTTATATTCATCATGTCATCTAAGAAATGTCATGTGTGAAAGACCATTGCATTTTTAAGGAGCCCCAGACATGACATGGTCAAAAAAAATAATTACATTTCGGCTACAATATAGCTATAACGTGCACACTAAATACTAATTTGTGGCCACAAGGTAGGTATAATGTGCGCACGAAATGCTAATTAATAATATTAACATCAATCCCGGACAGCTGGGTAAGCAAATTGAACGCACCTTCTCTAGAAACTGCAATAGCCTACGCTATGGTCTTAAGGTGAGTGTCTTTTCTTATTCTGTTCTGCAGGGAGACAGTTTAACTCCACTTTTTGTCTGTGTGACCAATGAGAAGTAGCGTTGAGTGTGTACTGGAGAAGGGACTCTAAAAAAGGCTCACGCAGGAGAGAAGGGGGGGTGGTTACTTGTAGATCTCCTAAGATTGAACATTCGAGAGGATTTCTGGTTGAGCAGAGGGCGAAGCATTGGGCAGAACTTTGCCAGGATTTGAGAAAACCAGGGGGCGGTCGCCCTGATTTGGATGCAGGCGTGAGATCTGTTACAATAAAGATTGCTCTATCATTCCACTCAGCCTTGCTTCCGCAGAATTCTTTTATCATCAAACTACACGCCGACACCTTTTGAGGAAGACAGCCCAGAAACTACACTTGAAGCTTATTTCTTATCAAAGTTGGATACTGTGGCAGCAGGATTGCTACACTGTTTGAAATCTGTGGCTACAGCATCATCAGCTGTGTTAGCATCAAGGGGGTTAGTGGGATATCAAAAAATATTTTGGGGGGTTCCTCGTGCAGTGTCATCAAGCTTTCTGGATCTAGAATGATGCAATACCATAATGTACTGCTCACACTTCCAAAATGTTACAATAACCTGATGCACTGTATTAAATCCTAAAACTCAAGATCTGATTTAACTACAACTCCCTTAATGAATGTTGATGTGATGTTTTTTATGTTCTAGGTATCTAACTTTTTGGAATCAATCTTACTTTCACAGGAGATAGCTTTTTGCAAATGTGAGGTTCATACTGTAATGGAAATTTTGTACTTCATGAAGAGAGAGGTGAAGTTAAGTCTTACACAGGAAAGTTCCATGCAACTGTTTTACGTGACCTGGGGTTGTTTTATGACCTATGTAAGGTATTGAATAATCACTTGAGGTTAACACTTTCTTCTCTGTGAACTATTTCCTTAAGTGCAGGAGGGAATACATTAGTAATTAACAGAGAAAATACACCTAGAAACAGATAAATATCACGCTTTTCTCCTCAGACATTGAGTCTTTACTTTGTAACAGACCTGCATGTTGCTCTGTGAAAGCTCCTCTTGTACAAGATAAAAACCTTGTTTGAACTTTGAGCTGACTCCGATCTTCTTCCTCCAGTTCTAGATTATAACAGAATTATTTTAACACATACAAAAAATTAAAAAAACCTCAAAATGTGTTTTTTTTAAAAGGTAGTGCAAGAGCTGATCTGGCTGCTAAGGCAGCAGCATAAGCTCCAATTGCAACAACTTTATAAATGTCTATCATTACTTCTTTCGTAACTCCTACAATTTCCTTTGCAGAACTGGTTGAGGCCCAGAAGACTGCCCCAATGCAGGAGCGAAAGCATTGGAAAAACACTGGTTGTAAAAATGCAAATAATGTCTGGTATGGACCCAATAGCAATTCGGGTTTGCCTAAATAGTTGCCTAATGGCTTATACTAATACTACTAAAAAAAACCGTTTTGGATTAAAGTGCCTAGTGTGTCTCAGATATAATGCAGGCTAAGAACCGGCAACGAAGCAGTTTAACCATCATACCCCAGATGCTCAATTTGACCATTTATTGTTGGATTTCGTTGAATTGTCACCATACTGAGGCATGATACTGAATTGTCACCATACTGAGGCATGATACTGAAGCATGGACATGGGTCAAAATGGCGGCGAAAATCAAAATTGACGTGCTTTTGTGCGTCTGGTCATGATACATATGCATACCGAATTTCGTAAATTTATGTGCATGTCGGGGATTCCTGCAGAGGGCGCTATAGACTCCCCTGGTCACGCCCACACCCAATGATGTTCAAGTATTGAAATTTTAGCCAGATGTGACGTATATTATGAGTTTGGTGAGTTTTGTGGTATGTTCAGGCACCCAAAACTGCAATCAAACACGTGGAATAAGAGAACAAGGTAAGGCTTGCAGCTAACCGCTAACTTCTCTGACCACACCACAAGTTAGTGCTACAGCAGAATCATTCTGTGTAGTACGTTTAAGATCTTGCAAATTATTAAATGCATGTCCTCGGGAAATGGCAAAATGCACGAATATGTAGCTGTGTTTATTTTGCAATTTTACACAAACTAACCAAGCAGTGCTTTGCCACACAGTACAAGCCAACACTAACCGCTAGCTTCCAAGCTAATGCTACGTTAAGATAAGCATGTAAGATAAAGTTGATGTCATTTCTCTATTTTATATAGGCCAACACATTATTAGAGTTACCTGTTAGCTCTATTAGAGATACTCGCCGCCAGACTGAGCCACCTCAAAGATGCAGTGTTGGCACTCAACTCTCTTCTAAGACTCTAAATTCACATTACAGAAATGAAAGGTTGTAGTGTTCTAGATTGCAAATTGCTTTTGATCAAGTGTAACAATGAGCTGTTCTCAATCCTTAGGCTTTTTTCCAGCAAAGCATTTTACTAACATTCCATTTAGACATCAAGGAACCATGTCAAGAAGCAGAAATTACCATAACATGGGACCTTTAAGTGACATCTCATTCTTAATCCATAGGATTTAATATGACGTCGGTCCACCCTTTGCATCTAGGTTTAGGAGTGTGTTTATGGGAATTTTTTACCATTCTTCGGGAGGTGGTGAACCTGATCCTAATCTTCAGAGAGGTACAAGACTTCAGACAAGACAACAAAAAACGGTTTGAAGACATCAAAGGGGAAATTACAAAGACTAACGCAAGGCTGGACGAGGCCGCAGCAAGGATTGTGGAGAATGAAGAGAGACTGCAAAATGCGGAAGGGGTTCTAGCAGAAATGCTAAAGCTACAAGAGCAGCTCCAGTCGAAGTTTGCAGACTGCACACAGAGAGAAAATGTGAGGATATATGGAGTACCGGACGGTGCAGAGGACGAGCCCAGAGCAATTATCCCCTTTATGGATAAGCTGCTTAAAGAGAACCTTGACGTAACGGACATGAAGGATCTACAGATAGTAAGAGCCCACCAAGCACTAGGAGCGCAGCCCCCGGCAGGTGCCCAGCCTCGGTTGATTCTTGTTAGATTCCTCAGTTTCAGAATGAAAGAAGAAGTTAACTAGCATGGCAAAAGAAAGGGTTCAGTTGGGGAAATTGCAAATTCAACCTCGACCATGATAAATGCACCATTTATCCTGGCCAGGCAAAGGGAATATACAAAACGGTGGAGGAGGCAACGTCGGACCTGGCGGACCGGGGATTGCCTGTAAAAGTTATTGCACAGCCGGTGTCCCTCCTTGAGAGGATCCAGAGGAGTCGTGGCAGCCAGCGAGAGCACAGCGCACGATGCTGAAATGCTGCAAATATTCAGATGCGATCAAACAGAGGATAATAACTAATTTGAAATATAAAAGAACAGGTGGCATATGTCGACTCCGGAGCAGGTAAAAGCTGAAAACTATAATGAAGCTATAATTAAGACAAAATAACTTAAATCTTACGGTATTGGGTCGAGAAACTAAAGAGGGTTTTTTGTTCATGGCTGCTCTCAAACCTTTAGGGAATAAAGGTTATCCCTCAGAGTTGAGTCTGGTAGTGTTGTGTCGGCCGCGAACGTGTCATTCAAACGAACAAATCTTTTGAGTGAACGAACTGAACGGAATCACTTCATGAACTGATTCGTTCCTTTCTCAGTTCAGTTGAGCTCAGCCGCGAGCATGACGGCCGGGAGTGGAACTGCCACGACTCACTCAGAGTCTGTGAGAACTGTGAGGACGTGATTCACGTTCACGCTGTGATTCGTTCAATATTTTCGCGAACCTACTGCACACAGAGAACTGTCGCTGAGGACGTGATTCTCATTCACTTACTGTTCTGAAAGTGGCGCTGTGTCACTCACTCACTCACTCATTCAGGGCAGAAGAGTTGATTCACGTTCAGTAACCGTACTGCTGAAATTAGTGCTGTGTTGCTAACATCTGTGTAGCATCATGTTAAGTGATTTTACTGTGCACAGAGGACACTTTCACCATGTCATAATTTTAGTGTATGTATACCACTCAAAGCAGCGCTGCGTCTGCCGCGAATGATTGTGTACTATTGTCCATGAACACACCGTCCCTCAGTAAGTAAACGTGAACCTCAGGGCTGAATCATGAACTGAATGACGGATCGTTTGGCTGTTTATCAGATTCGGTGAACGAATCTTTTGAACAAATCATTTTAATGAACGTATTCTAGAGATTCAGTATAGTAAAAAGAACTGCTGTTCCCATCACTAGAGTCTGGAGAGTGAAAGAGCCTCACGTTCGGAAGTATGGACAAAACGTAAAATGTTTCTGGTTGAAAATATCCAATGTTCTCGTTCTGGTTCGTATTACTGCTCATTATTTATATAGTGAGGAAGAGTGAGCATTTCACTTTATTCATGACAGAATGCAAATTGGACTTGTGAAAATAATTTTCTGACAGCATTCTTGATGTGAATGGGGTTTTGAATCCAATTAACCCTCTGTCACATTTTTACTTACTGTGGTCTCATTTTTCACTATAAAGTGAAGTGCTGCACCTCTATAGATTCAACACAGACCATGACTATAGGCTGATGTAACCCAATCATGTCTTCATAAATCATTAGAAAAAAGAAAAACGGAAATTGAATTTCTGTGATTTTATCTTTCTTAAAAATTGAAAAAATAAGGAATTAGTGAATACACCACATTTTCCAGTACCCCCAGGCCTAAGGAACATAGGAAAAATATTGGTGGTGGACCTACATTCAAAGAATCTACAAAATCTGCAGCCTTATTTGATGTTTGGAATTCCAGGCCGTTTTTGCTTCTGTCACATTTTTACTGACTGTGGTCTCTTCAGTGAAATATGAAGTCCTGCACCTCTATGGGTTCAGGACAACCATGGCTAAAGCCAGATGTAACTCATCAATATCTCCTAAGCTGTATAACATCATCAGAATGCAATAAATCATTCAATAAAAAAAACGAACATTGACATTTTCTAAATATGTATTTTCAAAACAATGAAGGAGTGTGAATAACTATGTACAGCATATTTCAAGGTGCACACAAGTCTTCAGATAAAAAAAAACAATTGGTGAACCATTTACATTAACACAGGCTATGAATACGCATTTACTCTTTACAAACTATTTACAAACAATACTGTCACAACTATTGACACAATTTACAGTCTATATTGCAGAGGCATCATGCCAATCTGCAAAGCAGTTTCTGTCAATAATAAGACAGAGTGCCACACAACAATTTCTGCACCTCCATGCAGTCTTTTTTTTACACAGGACACAATGCAGTCTTCCCTCTGTGGCCTTGGTGCCTTCCTGTGGATTAGCATTTATGGGCACAGGGAGACAGGACTGACGCACAGTGACTGAGGGGTCTGGTGTGGGTGCAAGGGCAGGAGAACCTGGAGAAGATGAAGGGGCAGATGTAGATGAGTAGCTGGCCTGGATAGTGGGGCAGGAGTGGGTGACCTGGACAGTGGGGCTGGAGTGGGTGACCTGGATGATGGGGCTGGAGTGGGTGACCTGGATGGTGGGGCTGGAGTGGGTGACCTGGATGATGGGGCTGGAGTGGGTGACCTGGATGATGGGGTGGTGTACAAACAACAGCCACAAAGTTCAGCAGAAAGGGTCTCAATGAACCTCAGGTGGGTCATCGGTTGTTGCTGCTTCATCTGACAGAGCTCCTTATGCATGATGTAGGCGTTGGTGGCTGCAATGTCCAGGAAATGCTGAAACAAAACTTTTTACAACCGTGCTGTTCTTTGGTGCACAGAATAATACTATAAGAGCCAGTCAGATAGATCCACACCGCTAATGTGTTTGTTGTACTCTGTCCCTGGGGTGGGTCTGGGGAATCTTTGTGTCTGCCACTTACCATCTCGCCCTTTCACATGCCTCTGAACCGTTTCACCTGCATAGGCAGTGTGAATGGTGGAGCAGACTGACACCTCTCGTGTGTCCATCTACTTTGTGAATAGCAATGGTAGAGTTCTCAACGGGTCGGGCTGGCCCGACAAACCTGACCGGACCTGCAGGTTCGCAAAAATACGCAAATGAGCCGGGTCGGGCCGGGCCTCCGGCTTCCTTTTTTATTAAACACATTTCATAAAACACATTTCTTGCAGGTTGTAAATTATACATTGTTTGTTGTGAATCATCGTGAATCATCACGTATGGTGAAGAGTAAGTCTGGCTGCCTGCTTCATGGGGAGGGGCAGACGCAGAACTGACGACGCTGCAAATACACCCTTGCTTTTCGAGGAGTGGGGAAATCGTCTGTTTCTGTCTCTCTGGATATATTTTCCCACTGGTCGCAGCGCGGTGTCTTCTTTGCAGCGGGTGCTGCTGCTGACGGTGACGCAGCACCTGTCTCCTGGCTCACGTCACCTTTCCGTCTGCTGTCTGTCTGATCATGATAACAAGTGTATGAGGAAAACAATGCAGGCGCGCGGGGGGTCGGGTTCGGGCCGGGTTCGGGCAGACAATTCATGCTGGTGTGTCGGGGTGCGTCGGGTTTGGGCTTAAAAACCTGCGGGCCGGGTCGGGTTGTAATTTTCAGGCCCGTTGAGAACTCTAAGCAGTGGTCCATCTCTAATCCACCTGATGGTTCCTCTGCTTGACTTTTTGATCATGGCATTGACTTTTGTGGATGGAGTTTCTTTCCTATTGTCTCGGTACGTGCTACATGTGCACACCTTCAACAACAGAAGCTCCTTGAAAAGCTTTGGGCTTGTGTAAAAATTGTCACAATAAAGATGATACCCACTTCCTAGAAATGTATTGTCAATCAAGCTCATGACGGAATCGAAAGAAAGTCCTTGTCCAGTGCTAAAGTGGGATCTACCTGTGTATACGGTAAAAGCAATCAGTCTTCAGACTTCACATTATCAAGAGCCATTTTCTGTCCCACTGCACATCCAACACCTCACCTATTTGTGCGAGAGACTGTAGCCTACATTCTGCTGAATTCTACTGAATGACAATCCTAAAGATGGTGGTGGGTTTATTATGGATTGAAAACGCCAAAATATCTGTTCTCAAATGACACTATGCAAGGTAAACTTTGCAAAATGCCTGGCTAAAGACTATTAATCGCACGCTACACTGTAATAAATGGTCTGAAGCGAGAGGAATTGTTAGCCTAACTTGTGCACTGACTGCTACTGACTGTTACTGAGAAAGTATTGACCACAGTTGTGTCAAAATAAATTATAAACTACTGCTTAATATCAAAGGTAAAGTAACAGCTAGCTGGTGTCAGTTACTTGTAAAATGCATAGATGTTTAACAGTAAAATCTCAATTTAGCTTGCACCTAAGTTATGACATATGTGAGTTTGCTAACATTAGCAATCATGTCAGCTAGTTGGAGGTGTATGCATAGGCTAACATTACAATAACAGCAAATTTCCTGTATATGGATGATTAAACAGGAACTTACCTGCACGGTACTGTCCAATGACGCCACGGCCCACCCAGGTGACCCGGCTGTCACTCCGACTGCTCCGACTCGCCCTGTCCTGGACGCTGCTGTTGCTGCTGTCGCTCTCCGCGGCCCTTCTCATGGGCTCCCGTAGTTCAGAGTGCAGAGTTTTCACAATATTGAAAACTCGCCAAATATGGACAAAACCAGCCCAAATTTTATTTTAAATTGTATTTTTTTCCCGCCTGGCATAAACAAAAGTAGCCCAATTGGGCGGAAAACCACCCAATCTGGCAACACTGCTTATACATGGTGAATTGCTCTCTTCAGACGGCGGTGGTGAAGCCCCTTCTGAAGAAGAGCAACCTAGATCCCAACATCTTTAATAATTATCAGCCTGTATCCAACTTACCATTTTTAGGTAAAATTTTGGAAAAACTTGTTTTCAATCAGGTGAATGATTTTTTAATCACAAACAACATTTCAGAGAAGTATCAGTCTGGCTTTAGGACGAACCACAGTACAGAGACAGCCCTTTTGAAGATTTTAAATGACATAAGGTGCAACTTAGATAACCATAAACTCACAGTCTTGGTACTACTGGATCTAACCCACAAAATAAAGTGTGGGGTTCCCCAAGGGTCAATTTTAGGTCCAACTCCGTTTAATCTGTACATGCTTCCCCTTGGGGACGTCATCAGGAGGCACGGCATTAGCTTTCATAGTTATGCTGACGATACGCAACTGTACATTGCCGTGTCTCCTGATGACACAGGGCCTATTGATGTCCTTTTTAACTGCATTTTGGATATCAAGACACGGATGGCAGCAAATTTCCTACAGCTCAACCAGGACAAAACAGAGGTTTTACTCATTGGTCCTGAAGGCCAGAAAGAGAAACTTTTACCGAAGTTAAAGGATTTTAAACCATCACAATCTGTAAAAAATCTCGGGGTATGATTTTTGACTCTGAGCTCAGTTTTATTCCACACATCAAAAATACAACAAAGATTTTTACCATCTTAAGAATATAGCCAGAGTCGGCCCGTTTCTCTCTCAGGCCAGCACCGTGGTGCTGATGCACGCTTTTATCTCTTGTCGTTTAGACTATTGTAATGCCCTGCTCTCTGGCCTTCCCAAAAAGAGCATTTCGAGTCTACAATTGTTACAAAACTCAGCCGCATGAGTGCTGACAAGGACCAGAGGGCGGGAGCACATTACACCGGTTTTAAAGTCGCTGCATTGGCTCCCCTTGTTTTTCAGGATTGATTTTAAGGTTCTCTTACTAGTTTTTAAATGTCATAATGGTCTTGGGCCTTCTTATTTATCTGACCTGCTTTTACTCTATCAGCCCCCGCGGTCCCTGAGGTCCTCCGGCACCGGCCTTTTAACCATACCACAGGTTAGTTCAAAAAAGCACGGGGAGGTGGTTTTCAGTTATTATGGGCCCCGACTGTGGAACAGCCTGCCGGAGAACCTCAGGGTTGTGGAGACTGCTGAGTTTTTAAAAAGAGGCTCAAGAACCACCTTTTTAACCAGGCTTTTAATTGATTTTTTAAATTCTTCTTAATTCCTTTTACGCTGTGCTAATCAGAGCACTTGTATTTATTTATTTATTTATTTATTTTTATCCTTTTTTTTACTGTTTTAATCTCTCACGTTTTAGCCTTTATGCTTTTATGTTTTAGTCTCTCGTGTTTTTAGCCTTTATGCTTTTATGTATTAGTCTCTCGTGTTTTTAGCCTCTATGCTTTTATGTTTTAGTCCCTCATGTTTTTAGCTTCTACACTTTTTGCCTTATTTTACTGTTTTAGTCTGTCAGTTTTTAATCTCAAATCTCCCCTCATGGGGGCCTGCCAGACTGGGAGTGGTCTATGGTTTGACTGCGGGGGGTGCTGTCCCTTGGACAGTTCCGGCCCTGGTGATGAGAGGGCTCTGCACCTTGGTGTGGGGCCTCCTGTCTGCCCGGGTTGGGGTGGTGTCTGTGGCGGTGCTCCCTGCGGCCTTGGAGCGGGATCTCTCCCAGTGTGGTTGGCCCCCCAAAAGGTAGCCTCCTCCACGCCTCAGGTCTCGCTGCCCGGCCATGTCTCTTAAGTGACAGCTATACTGTATGTGTGGGTGTGAGTGTGTGTGTCTGTGTGTCTGCGTACGTATATGTGAGTGTGTGTATGTATTTGTGTATGTCTCCGTGCATGTCTGTGGGGGTGGGAGGGTTGGGTTCTTTTAACTTTCTTCTCTTGATTTTATTTTGCTGTTTCTCTTTTTCTGCTGTTGTTTGTAAATTTCTGTGAGGCACTTTGAGATACTTTTTTGTATGAAAAGTGCCATATAAATAAAGATTGATTTTATTTTATTTGATTTAAGTGATGCCCGGGCATCATCTCGCAGTTTCTTCCTCTTTCTTTTCTTACAAGGTACCCCCCCAAGAGGGCGACTTCCCTGAACATGTCCTGGCTACCTGACATCTGGCTTCCTGATCTGCACAGTTCCACACAGTTGGCAGTCCTGCCGATGCCTGCTAGTAATCCTCCATTGGCTCCCAGTCCGACAGCTGCCAGCGTTCTTCTGTAATCTCCCAGGGCAACAGCTGCCAGTGATCCTCGGTCGGCTCTCAGGCTGACAGCGGCCAGTGATTCTCTGTCGGCTCCCAAACCATCAGCTGTCAGTGTTTCTCCGTCGGCTCCAAGGCCAACACCTGGCAGTGTTACTACGTCTGCGTTCCAGTCAAAACCTGCCAGTGCTCCCTAGTCGACGATCCTGCTGGCGCCTGTTCCTGCCCCCCAGTTGGCGGCCCGGTTGACCCTCTGTCGGCTCCCAGGCCGACAGCTCCGAGTGTTCCTCTGTCAGCTCCCAGGCCGACAGCTGGCAGTGTTCCTCTGTCGGCTCCCAGGCCGACAGCTGGCAGTATTCCTCTGTCGGCTCCAAGGCCGATAGCTGACAGTGTTCCTCTGTTGCCGCCGGCCAACAGAGGGTCTCAGTCTTTCCCCCGTCGCCAGCTTCCAGAGGGTCTCAGCCTTCGTCGACGGCCTCCAGAAGGTCTCAACCTTTTCCCCTGCCACCAGCTTCTAGTGGGTCCCAGCCTTTGCTGCCGGTTCCCTCCATTGCCATTGACCTCTAGAGGGTTTCCCCCATCACCATTGCCTCCAGAGGGAAATGTTGACCTCCTGGTCTCCCCCATTGTCATTTTGTAACATTATTATGTGTATTCTTTATATCCAATATTCAATATAGGCCAACACAAAGTGAATTGAAAGAAAGAAAGAAAGAAAGAAAGAAAGAAAGAAAGAAAGAAAGCACAGTAAGGAATGTTACAGAGTCTTTTGTCTGTGACCCGGCCATTCTATCTGACTGCTTTCCCTCCTCTGTCCACCTGCAGCTAATGAGGGCGACAGCTCCCTCATGAAAACCTGTGGGAAAGCCATCTCTAAGCTCCTGTGTTAGCTCTAAAAACAATTTGTTGTGCAAATTCCCAAGATTGGATTTTGATACCTCCTGTGTTGGTTTACCTACCTCCAGTGACTGGGCAGTAACATGCTGTTCATACGCTTGACCAAACCCCCCTCTCCTTCTCTCTCTCTCTGTCTGGTTCCCTTCGCCTCAGTTTATCCTTCTATCTTTCCTTTTCAACACATTTTCCCTCTTTCTCTCTTTACATCATCGCTCGTCCCTGTCACTGACTCCTTATTGACAGAATTTTCAGTGTTTTTTTTCATTAATTAGTCTTTTTGTACGGATGTTTCTTGCAAGGTCATGTTGTTTTCTTCAATATTAAAAATTCAAGGACGAGAGTCATGGCTCATTTACTCAACTGGTGAGGCAAATAATATTGAAACCAAGAAATATGGCATGTGGCTGGCTCTCTCCACTCCCAATTTAATGTAACGCTAAGCTGGACTGGATCCATAATTATATTTTAAGTATCCTGCAAGACAGGATCATTAGTTGACCAACCTCCCAGATACGTCTAAGATGTAACCTGTTTGATCTCCTCCCTGTGTATGGACAGCGGAGTATGATTCCCCCACCGACCGAGGGTCAAAAACTTCAGTTTTTTTATGTTAATGTTGAGGTAGTTCTCACACCACTGAACAAATGTATTAACCTCCGTGAAGTACAATGACGGGTCTGAGTTCTGGTGAAGCAGGCTGAAAAAGGCAGTCTTGTCAGAAAATTTAAAAAACAGGTTGCCTGGGAGACTATTGGTGCAGTCGTTTGTGTAAAGGGTGAACAGGACCAGTGAGCTTACACAGCCCTGAGGTGCACCTGTACTGATGCATCTGGATTCCGAAAGTGAGTACCACTTAATAAAAAAAAAGGATTAACATTCACCTGGGTCATTTTCTGTAAGAGCAGATGAGGCTGTAATGTATTGAAAGCGGAACTAAAATCAATGAACAAAAGGCATGCATAAGCCTTGGGATCTTCCAGATGCTTAAGAGTCAGGTGGGTGATGCTATTAACTGCATCGTCTGTACTCCTCCCCTGCCTATTGTCATGTCTGTAGATTTTGTTCTGTTTTCTGTCTTGTCTCATGTTTTGTTTTCTTTCATGTCTCATGTGTCCTTTAAGTTTCCTTGTGTATTTCCCTTGCTGTATTTCCATGCCCCTCTTGTGTTTCTGGTCATTCTGTCAGGGTTGGGGTTACAGGGGAGACTATGGATAGGAGGGTGGACCCAAATGCAGTTACACACAGGAGGCGAGATCAGGGAAAAACAAGAGCGAGCTTTATTTTAAAGTTGATGAACAAAAAACAAAGACAAAACGGGGCAAGAGGCAAAGTAGCAACCAAAAACAGCAAGACAAAGTAGCAACTAAAAGGCAAGACAAAGTACAAAGAAATAATCAAAGTTCAACTCAAAGGCAAAATGCAAAACTCAAAATCCAAAAACACATACCATGGGGAACGAGGAACAGACGCATGGACAGTACAGAGGCAGACAAAAACACACAGCAACACACAATACAACAGCAACAATGACCAGACAAGGGGTGAAGGGAACACAGAGACTAAATACACAGACACTGATGACAAGACGAGGAACAGGTGAGGTGGACCAACAGGTGAGATAACGAAGGGGAGGAGCACATGAGGACATGAAGGGACCACCACAAGAGACAGAGGGAGCCAGAGGGAAAAACTTAAAGGACACATGAGGGCATGGAAAAACAATACAAGATACAAAGACATGGAAATCAAATACCAGAAAACAAGACAAAACCAGACAACACACTGAACAAGAACTACAGTCATGACACCTATAAGCAAACTGGAGTGGATCTAGTTCAGAATTCATTTCAGATTTCAACACAGATACCATGTATTTTTCAAAGCATTTCATGACAGCAGAAGTTAAAGCCATCGGTCTGTTTTCTGTCGGACAGGGTTTCTTTGGAATGGGAATAATGATAGATTTTTTCCAGAGGAACCAGATGAGAATCTGCAGACCTCTGAAACACAGGGCACCACACTGGGGTTAGCTCTGCTGCGAAGGTGTTAAGGACGCATTAACTATCTTGTGGCCACGAGATAGTAATGCGTGGCCACGCATTATTTATTTTTTTTATTCAATGTCACCAGGGGTGCTCCGTAGCATTCCAAAGAATAGTCCTGTGTATCAAACCTGAGTCCATAGAAATAAAAATCTGTTCTATGACATCCCTGTGTTTCCTTCTTGCAACCCTTAATGACTGATTAAGCTCTCTTTGCACTGATTTTAACCCCATCCTGTCATGGTTCCTAAAAGCCATTTTTTCCGGTTGATGCAGTCCTTTCTCTCTCTGGTGATGTACAGGTTATTGTCAGGGTAGATTGTAAAAACCTTCTTGGTAGCCACACAATCCACACAGAATTTAATATACTCTGTAATTGTGTCTGTGGCTTCATCAATACCTAAGCCATGTTTGCTCTCAACGATGGTGGTACCAGCCGACCAGCTGATGTAGTCGAGCGAAGTGCTCGCGCTGGGGCATGTGGTCTGACCAGTGTTTGGAGGTAGATGGGTGCAGTTCCGTTGATGGCCTTGAAGGCCAGCACCATTGTCTTGAATCGGATGCAGACCGCAACAGGAAGCCAGTGGAGGTCTCCCACAGGGAGACATGAGGAGACACTGGAGATGATGCGTGAGGGAAACATAAGGTGGCATCACAGGAGAAACACGGAACGAACTGACAAAGACATGAGGTAGAACAAAGATTAGATACACACACACACACTAATGAAGGGATAAGGAACAGATGGAGTGAGGTGGGAAAATGGCAAGTGAGGGAAGGAACTGAAAGGCAACACGCAACACATTTCAGCCCTGCAGTTCAACTGACACCTTAAGTCGTTGAAGTGCTTCAACATGTGTGCAATGTTTTATCATACAGAGAAATAACATTAACCTGTGCAAGCAAGCACACTTACATTTTAGGAATAAAATGTTGCTTTTGAAAATATATTTTGCAACAAGAATACATAATTTTATTTCAAATTATACAAGATTACACAAAAAACACCCAAGGAATCAACAGCCAAAGATTAAATCAATGAGAGAATGGGGGAAAAAAGCTTGTGCTACAGTCCTCTGTAATGTGAGTTCTCTCTGGTACTTAAATGGATTTGTACCACTGACTGACAACACTGCATCATTATGAGCGTCAAGCCTCAGTGTTGGTAATGTTACAAAAGAGGGTGCATCACTGCTTACTGCCTGCAAGGCTGCTTTGTAAACCGTTTATTCAGACCAGCAGGCCAAACACTGGTCTCTACTGTACAGCACCTTACCGTGTAGGAATGTGTTAAGGTGTTCCCCAGAGCTGGGCCAGCCATGCAAGTGACGGACTAAGAATGGAGGGATTATAGTTCCTTCTGTCAAACTCAGAAGCAGGTTCTTCCCAGAGCCCCAAAGCTTTGATCCACATTCCTTCACTGTAGGATTTTCCAAATTCCCCCATTACGGATAATTTCCAGAGAGCCTGGTGGTATTTATGTTGAAGGTCAGATGCGAGAAGATGGTTCATTTTGGAAGCAGTGGACTCTCCACGTCTCTGCAGATGCATGTTGAATATAAAGCAAACCTTGTTCATACACAATGCCAGCTCCCCCAGACATTGAATTGAACTATAAATCAAGAAAAGCCTGCCTGGATGTTAGTCAAATATCTCAAGAACTGTTCAGCTGATATCCTTCACACTTGTCTGCTGTGTTGTTGGGGACCCTAGGGGGTGACGTGTTAAATTTGTTGTAAATCAGACATTCAATATGTTCAGTATCAATACATTTTGAATAAACAGCAAACAGTGCTCTGAGCAGCAGCAGGGGAGTTGCTTCAGGGCTCTGCAGACTGAAACTGGGCTCACATGTGATCCTGTCACGTGAGCTCATGGGGAGGCGATTAGTTAGGGGGAAACAGTCAACATGTATTCTTCTGAACCTGAGGTGAGATTTTAAGTTTCTGTCAACAGAAGTGTGCTAGTTAATGTAAGCATCACAGGCTAGAATGTTCATAAATTGTTTTTTGTCTGGCTCAGCAAATACCTATGTAATCATCCAGATGTTAAAACTAAATATCAAACATGCTTGATGTTATCATGCAGCCCTGATGAGTCTTTTAGCAGTTCAGGAGGATTAAGACTGCTGAAAACCCTTCACATTACAAGATAATCTGTGATGAACATTGGGACTGGTATAACAACTGGACAGCCTGCAGAAACAGCACTATTGAAACTTTCCCACATTATTTTGGAATACTAATTATGGTACCAGCAAAATACCTACTTAATTCATGCTATACTTTATGACCACTTTGGTTACGTCAACATAAGTGACCAGTGCGCCTATTTAGAAATGAGTAACTTCGCTCTCTGCATGCATTAAACTTAACAACATTACAGATGCATACTAAAGTATAATTATATGTCATTGACTACCACTAATGCAAAGATCAGCATCAACTGAACCCACACTGCTCACCACACTCAGTGTTAAAGCAGTGTCTGCTCTTACCTGATCAGATACTTTCGAGCTCTAGCCTAGACTGTAAAGAATGGCAGAAAACAGACAACAATAACAGAGACGAAACAGGCGCCACCACTGCCATCGTCAAAGAGAAGAAATAAGAAGACTGATGAAGAAAAGCAGTGAATTGGGCCGAGCCAGAGAAAAAACAAGGATAAATATCGGAGCGTCATTTCAGAGGTGGAGGGAGCTGTGGGATTTGTAAGGACCCTGCTTGATATATGTTTATTCTATGTTTTAGCCACAAGGCTATGGTGGCGGCAGTTACAGTAATACTGGCAATAGCGCATATTGCCGTACGATGTTGCAGTGGAGCTACATAGTCTGCTGCTCATTCAAATATTCTTGCCAAGTCCACTTTATTCTCAAAACTCCAGACTGCAGCATAAAATGAATAATAACGCATCATACAGTATGTTATATATTTGAACAGGCACTGCAAAATAAAAAATAAAAAAATTGCATCATAAAGAGTGGGAAGCTGTTTCTCATTTTAGACCAAATGGTTTCATTAGCAATGCTCGACATAACACACAGCTCTTCTCCTGATGTCTCCAAGCATCAAGTTCAGTGTGTGTGGATGAATGTCTGCCTGCTGTGATAAACCAATTCCAATCCTGCCTCTTGTTCCACAGTTGATCATTAAAGTATTTTCCCTCTCAGAAGTGATAAACGGACTTCTAAGCTGTTTTCGGCCATGTGCTCAATTTCTCATTTGGCAGAAGGAAATAGAGTGGACAGCGGGAGACAAGAGAGAGAATTGTAATTTCATACCCATGTCCAGCTCCTTATGGCAAACTGGGTCGATCAAGATAAAATTGGTGCAATTTGAAAAATAGATAGATCTCAAAAACCACCTGTCACATACAAGTTTAAACATAAATACATGCCTTCACATTGGGTTCCACCGGGTTCAATTCGTGGTCCTGTCTTATTCAATCTCTTCAAGCATCCACAAGACCATAATCATAATGAAGTGGATGGTGCTCAACTGCACAATAAAGGCAAAAGGTTAGTGCTTTTTTAAACTTGCTGTCAAAGAGCCACTCCTGACCAGCAGTGGCCAATCATAGCCTTAGCAACCGTGTCCAGGCACCACAGGCCTGTCAAGCTTTGGATTTCTCTGCATGTTAGGAGGAGTGTGATATTCTGTATTTAGGTGCAGGGTGGTGGATTTTCTTTAGCTTCTCCAAAACCGAAAACTTAAGGGCAATCAGAACATGGGATTAAAATAGAATTATTTAATTTGTTTACCTACAATAACAGCTTCAAAACCATGTTAATGGTACAGTGTCTTTTAATAGGGCGAATAGTGTCTCTGTGTCAGCTCCACCCCCACCTAGATCTTTATGAATGAATGATACTACAAAGCAAGTTAGACATAGTTGGACTTCCTTTGTGTGAGCTTATCTACTACTTTGTTAATCCAGGCTGTCTTCTTCAAACTCTGTGCACATTTCCATAAAAAGGGGCATCATTTGACTCTTCTTCCACACAAAAAATGGGCCAATTGCATGCTGACTTCTTCAGATGAGAGATCCTATGAAAAGCAAGACTGTTACTTAGAATGAGGCAAGAGAAAAATGTTGGCTGAAAATTACTGATCATGTACATGTTAGTGTAGTGTTTTTCAATCTCTGTCCTGGGAGCCTCTCCTGCCCTGCGTGTTTACCTGCCACAGCACACTTCAGCAGAGCTCCTTGACAAGCTGATCATTTGGATCGAGTGTGTTTGAGCAAGGCAGGAGGCTGCCAGGAATAGAGCGATCTCCGACTGATGCATGTAGGTTCCTGTGGCAAAAAAAACCACAACACTATGCACACAACATGTTCAGCTGTAATTACATGGCTTTGAGTGGTGATGTACATCCCTCAGCTGAGAATCTCTGGCTCTGAGTGTCATCAGGAAAAGAATAAGTGAAAGAGTGGCATTTTCTGATTTAAATGTAAAACTCTGAACATAACCTCATCAAGGGCAGGTTAGGTGTGCAGAATTAGAAAAGAGAGTCATCTTTGTCACACTGAAAACCCCTTCCTTTGTGTGAAATTTTACAAAGTACATCCTACCTATGGAGGCTCTCACAGGAAGAGAATATACATTTGATATGAGCATACTGTTTGCAGCACTGGAGCGTGTTTGAGTGTTTGAGAGAAATATTCATTTCTTCATGTGTGGCAGAGAATGTGACGTAGGTGACATTGGACACCTACAGTGATGCTTGCCTCCCCTGCAACTTGGATCCTTGCAGTGGAAGGTGTTTTGCTGTTGCTAGGAAACATGCTCAGCTGTCAATCACTTGTAAGCTGCGGGACACACATGATAACTATCAATAGCAGCTTAGTCAGGCAATCAGAAATCTTAATAGCATCCTAAACTTGATAGGCTTTGCTTTATTTCCGTTAGCCTTTAGTTTTATTGGCCAGGCCTGCTGCTGCTCTGTGGGCAGCAGAGAACAAGCCGTGGTGTCATTTCAGCGGCACTGAATAGTGGCATTTTGTGATTTAATTGATTTTTCCAATATAAATGAGCTGACATTTTTAGCAAACCTCAGGTACTCCAGAAGCTTGTTCCTCAGGTTTGGAGCATCAACATTAAAATCCCAAATGACCGAGGGGTCTGAATGCTTTGTAACATACAAGTAGATCGGAGATATATTTAGGCACTAGACCGTTTAGTGCTTTAGTAATGACATTTCACAATCTATCCTTTGAGACACAGGTGTAATTTGCTCCCGTGAGGACTCTGGAAGCAGTATGCTGAATGACCTTTAGCTGTCTGATTCATTTTTGATTAAGACCTGTGAATGCACCATTACAACAGTCTAGCCTGCTAGATTCATAGATTCATGAGCAAGTTTTTTCTGTATATTGTTTAGACAGTATACAGAAATTATTGTTTTAGGTGTAATACCTCATTCATGTCCAAGTTTCAGCTCTGGTCTTGCCTGAGAACATAGTATGATATGTATATACATATATATATATATATATATATATATTTATATATATATATATTAGGGCTGTCAAACGATTAAGTTTTTTAATCACATTTTGTTCCATCGCAATTAATTGCAATTTTTTGGCACATTTTTTTTCTGTTCTAAATATATCTTAATGTATTTTTTTCATGTTCTTAATACTTCAAACTTCACTTATTTAAGTTCACTTATGTACCTGTAATACAAGTGAAAAAGTACTTCAGTTAGGAACCTGATTCTGTCTGTCTGTCTGTCTGTCTGTCTCTCTCTCTCTCACACACACACACACACACACACACACACACACACACAGACTCTCTCTCTCTCTCTCTCTCTCTCTCTCTCTCTCTCTCTCTCTCTCTCTGTTTCACACACACACAATCACCCTCTCTCTCTCTCCAGGACTGTCGCCAACCTCCTCAGCTTATCAGTTGTTGGCATGGTGACTTTGGTCTCATGTAGGGATGAGCTTGCGTTGGCTTGCAAATTATATTTGAGACTCGACGTACTTCAATCTCATTTCATGTCGACAGTACGTGCAGATAACTTTTGTCCTATCGACCGAACCATCTGGCAGTGTTTTGAAAGTGAATTTGCCTTTCATAAGTCCTTTCTCCATTTCCTTTCGCTTTTGCTTTTCAGTCCACCGTGTTTTTCCCGAACCGCCAACCCTGCTTCTTCATCTAATCCCCTTTCTTATTCTTCTGTGATCCGTCTGGATCAAGAGTACAGGTGCCACCAACGGCCGTAAATCATACAATGCACGTTTCTTCTTTTTTTTAAAACCGAGTGTTAATCGCGTGTTAAAAAAAATAACGGCATTAAGAGGATGTTGCGTTAAGGCGTTATTAACGCGTTAACTTTGACAGCCCTAATATATATATCATACTATGTTACTACATACTATATATATATATATATATATATATATATATATATATATATATATATATCGGACCGGGACATCTGTAGTTTTAACCATTTAAAAGGTTGAAATACTGGCTGGAAAGAAACAGAGAAAAACTGATTAATAGAATTATTATTAATACTACTTATTAATAGTACTTAATACTGTACACACTGAAACTAACAAACCTTGTGTTGGGCTGGCATCAAAGTGTATCTCAAGTTACTAATTCAACAGCGCCTTACCTTCTCATATCCAGCATAAACAGAGGACATAGTAATATTCCATGTTATACTGAGTTGACATGCTAAGTCAGGCATATGGCCTATGTGATAAGGCAAAAGCCTGCTGTGTCTACCTGCATGTGCTCTGTGAATGACATTTCTTTTTTCAAGCACCTACATGTTAATTGTCACGAGTGTATTTAAGCAAAGGTCAAACCCTGTTCTGCTAATTGGTCTGTATGTGTGTGTGTGTGTGTGTGTGTGTGTGTGTGTGTGTGTGTGCATTTGCAAGCACAAATGTGGGTACTTCTCATTGTTTGGATGTCCTTGCATACCCGTGGCAGACCTTGTATGACAGCAGTAAGACAGAGTGTAAACAGCAAAGTCATTACGTCAGTGCGTTATATATCCATACTTTTATTACTTCTTTTTTATTGTGAAATGAAATAACATTCTGTTAGAGAAACATGATAAATAGTTAAACATTTCTCATCTGAATCATCAGTAGAAATAAGCAAAATATTTCTTTGATTTAAATAAAATGAACACGGGGCTGAGACACATTCAGGGTAAAATATCCATGTCCAGTTCTTTACAGAGGAGTACAGAAAACAGGTTTCTAACTGCATGTTCAGTTTGCAACATTAAAGGGATATATAGGTTTTTTTCACACATTTCATTCAGTATGGCTGTCTGGTGGATCTGTGATGTTGAACTAAGGACTGATGGCAACTAAAGCCTCTACAGATTCAACAGATACACAAATACTGTACAAGAACACTGAGCCATATCAACCAACACAAACAGGTAGTGACTGTCACCATAAAGAACTAAGTGCACTATATTAAAAACGACAAGTCGTGGTATAATAAACCAATATACAGAGGTTTATGAAAATGCACTGATGTGATATGCATCGAGAAGGTGGTAGCAGTGTCAAGTGTTTTTACAGTACAATGATAGTGCTGACGCACACTGTAGGTGTGATGTGTCAAGGTGGTGAACACTGAAACCAAAAGTAAAAATGCTGATGATCTTTCTGCACAACTGGTATTTTTAACAAAGTTTCTCATATACACTACCTGTCAAAAGTTTAGACACACCTTCTAATTCATGGTTCTTTATTTGTATTATTTTCTACATTGTACATCCATACTGAAGACATCCAAACGAAGAAAGCACACATATGGAACTATGTAGTAAATAAAAAAGTGTTAAACAAACAAGAAAATGGTTTATATTTTTCTATTCTTCAAAGCAGACACCTTTTGCTTTTTTGTTGACAGCTTTGCACACTTGTGGCATCCTCTCAATCACAGTCATGAGGTAGACACCTAGAATGGTTTTCAGTTAACAGGTGTGCCTTGTCGAGAGTTCATTTGTTGAATTCCTTGCCTTCTTAATGTGTTTGATACCATCACTTTTGTTGTGCAGAGCTAGGGTTGGTACAAAGTTCAATACAACTGTAGCTATAACTGTTCTAATCCATATTATGGCAAGAACCACTCAGCTAAGTAAAGAGAAACAACAGTCCATCATCGTACATGAAGGTTAGTCAATATGAACAATTTCAAGAACTTAATTTATCTTCAAGTGCAGTCAGGAAAACCCTCAATCACATGATTAAAAACTTGCTCCCATGAGCACTGCTTCAGGAAAGGAAGACCAAGAGTTACCTCTGCAGAGGATAAATTCATTCGAATTAGCAGACTCAGAAACCTCAAATTAACAGCACCCCAGATTAGGGCCCACATAAATACTTCACAGAATTCAAGTAGCAGACATGCCTTAACATGTTCAGACGAGACTGTGTGAATCAAGCCTTCATGGTTGAATTGCAGCAAAAAGCCACTACTGAGGAAGAACAAGAAGAAGAAGAGAAGTGCTTGGGCCAATTAACACAAGGAATGTACATTAGACCAGTGAAAATCCATACTTTGGTCTGATGTGTCCAAATCTGTGATTGTTGGTTCCATCCACCATGTCTCTATGAGACGCAGAAAAAGTGAGCAGATGGTTTCTACATGTGTGGTTCCCACTGTGAAACATGGAGGAGGAGGAATTTGTTTTTTCAACAGGTCAGTGACCCTAAACACATCTCCAGGCTTTTTAATGGCTAACTGACCAAGAAGGAGAGTGATTGAGTGCTGCATCAGATAACCTGTCCTCTACAATCACCCAGCCTAAACCCAACTGAGATGGTTTGGGATAAGCTGGACCGCAAAGTGAAGGCAAAGCAGCCAACAAGTTCTCAGCACCTCTGGGAACTCCTTCAAGACAATTCCAGGTGATTCCCTCATGAATCTGATTGAGAGAATGCTAAGAGTGTGAAAAGATGTCATCAAAGCAAAAGGTGGCTACTTTGAAGAATATAAAATATGAAACATCTTCTGGTTTGTTTAACACTTTTTTGTTTACTGCATAATTCCATATGTGTTCCCTCATAGTTTTGATGTCTTAAGTATTAATCTACAATGTAGAAAATAACAAAAAAATCAAGAAAAACCATTGAATGAGAAGGTGTGTCCAAACTTTTGCTTGGTAGTGTATATCTCCATTACTGATATGACATGACTGTTGCAGCATACCAGCAATAGGACCTTAATCGTATGCAGTTTAGTTAGCTTGGTTTAGGCAAGAAAACTACTTGGTTAGATTCAATAAAAGGGAATGGAATGGGATAAAAATCGGTTAAAATAACTATGGTAGATATGTAATTTTATTTATCAATGTACCTACATAACATGGCGGCTGTAGTTGCATCACGTATGTGACATCACTTTACGACTTTTCACACTGGACACAGAGATTGGTCTTCTTGATGAAAGTCTGATTGTTTGACCCAACCATCATCTTCCCCCTATTTTCTATATGGACTGTCATTCTTTATAGTACTTTACCTGACTTCTTCCTTTGCTGCTGAAATACTTACTATGGCCACTAGAGGTCTAACAAGAAGGTTTTTCTGATGATAGGAAGAGCATTTAGCTCGAAGCATCACTATGCCTAAGCACAGCTTCACAGAGCCACTAGCAGTGCTTGAGAATACTTCATATTCAAGGCTGTTAAACTGACAATTGATCCCAATTGTTTATATCAAATCACTCACTTCCCACAACAAAATCAATGTAGTTAGATTGATATGGATTTATCAGTACATTTGGTTTCTAAATACTTGAACTGATTTATATACAATATACATTCTCTGCAGCATCAATCTACCAATACCAGCTGCATTTTCTAGTTTTCTCTCATCTCTGACAGCCAATTGATGCACAAACTGCTGCAGTGCCTACATAGCCTCACCTCCTCTCACTTATTAAAAGTGCTGTCTTGTCACTCATCTCATTTGCTCCATATGTTATGATATAGCTCATTTAAGATGGCTAGAACAAAAAAAGAATTAAAATTCTATTCAGCCTTAAAATATGGTTATCTACAAAAGCGGGACCCTAAAGAAAAAGTTTAGGAACCACTGGGTCAGGTAACAGATATTATTGCTACAGTTAGTAAAATGACAAACATTTACTTCATGATGTGATGACCTTGAGCTCTAGGTTCTGTCTCATTACATTAAGAGACCCCTTGTCACACTGACACAAGCATTGCCGCCTGACATAGACCATTAGGTACGGTATCACCCAGTATGGTCGTTAAGTCCTCTGGATACTGATCATCATAATTTGTAAATAATTCATAAAACTTCTTCTGGTCAACATTTTATACTGACGATTACTTTTTGCATTCCTTAGGCCAAGCAGAGTCCAGATTGTTTCATATCTCTGTACTGCTCCTAAATTAAACATTGGAGCTCCCAGATATCTGCCTTCCTCTGATCCCTCAACAGCAAGTGGTGGAGATTCATCAGAAAGCGACTGTATCTGTTGAAGTGCTCCCACAGGCTCAATGTTACATTTAACTTGTGTCTATGTATCATCTCATTTCCAACATTTGCTTTTGGCTGCACATGGTCACTACTGTCATGTACAAATAATTCAAATAATCATTTGCAATCCTGTCTACACACTTGCCTCACATTTTAACAGTGTGTTATGTGACTAAGCAGTGTGACAAGACCCTGCTTTTATTTAAACTCATCCTTTGTACATCAAAGGTTTTGCAGCTGCTTGCAACAAAGTCAAGAATGACATAAGAACTAAGAGGTAATGATGCAAGAAAAACAGCTGTCAGTGCCACTACCATTCAAGAAAGAGAATCACCTACGCTTTGCACCTCTTCTTTTCAACCTACAAAGCCTGGTTTATCCACAGATGCTCATTCAAAATAACAGAAAGAGGGTTACATCTGAACTTTCATAGTGATGAAAGTAGAAATACCAAGAGGGATTTTTTTTCATAGAGAATGGGGTTTTATAGGTTGATGCTTAAAAACACTGAAACAGAACATAGAAATCTACTGTATAAACCATTTACGTTTCAGTTAACATTTTAAAAGGTGTTCTTTCACTCTGTTTATATCCATAATTTCTCCTTTTTTCATATTTAGTTTTTTATTTCACAAACACATATGTAGTGAATCAAGACATATCACACAATATCACATAATAAAATGTGCATTTGGAAATGAAATCATAGTGGCACTCGACCCCACGATGGTGGTTACCCCAGTGCTGGATTGGCCTGTGCTAACAGTCTCCAAACCAGTATCAGAGTTCCCTTGCCAAAGCTGGACTGGTAATCACAAGGTGGCAGCTTAATAGTATGAGAAAGTATACTTCATAGCCTGATTAGTACGCTGTCTCTTTGATGATGTTGGTGGAGAGGGTGTGGTTGCTGGAGATGCTGATGGAGTGGCGGGTCAGGGGGTGGGGATGCCTCCTGGGTGTATGATGGCAGGGCATGCAGAAGTAGCGTAGCGTGGAGAAGAAGATCTGGCGGTAGGTGGCTGACACCAGGTTGTAGAGGATTGGATTGATGGCCGAGCTAACGTAGAACAGGACGTTCGTCAGCATGTAGAAATAGTGGTAGAAGTCATACAAGTTACTGCGAGAAAACAGAAGACATTGTTACATGTTAACCTACTTGTTAAATATACAGATGTAGCATATTTATTCCATTGTACTGTATCAATATGTTTTTGTGTATGTTGAATTGTGGCTTATGTAGCCTGGAAAACAAATCTAAAATATTTGATGTATTTGTTTTTTTATATATATATATATATATATATATATATATAAACAAGAAAAGAAAAGGCACAGTAACGCCAGTATTTAAAACAGCAAAATACTGCAGCAAAGTCATTATACTGGATTTGCCACAATCAGAGGATTTTCTCATAGCGGCAAGTTATTTACATATTACATTTAGATTTTAGATTTAGTAGATGCTTTTGTCCAAAGCAACTCACAGTAATTCATACATACATTCATACACTGATGGCAGTGGCTGCCATGCAAGGTGCCGACCACCACATCAGCAGCAGTTTGGGGTTCAGTATCTTGCCCAAGGACACTTTGACATACAGGCCAGAGGAAACGAATCAAACAATGACCTTCAAAACCAGCAACCTTCCAATAAGAAGATGCTGGCCTACCCCTGAGCCATGGCCGTTAATTGAGGTGGATAGTTAAAAACAGAGGAAGCTAACTTATTTTATTGGTTGTTTTGCATCATTTTATTCATGTGGCAGCTGGTAGACATTTATGAGACTTAATGGTACCTTGTAATGACATCTCTTGACTAAATCATTATTAAATTCTTAGCTGATCAAGCTGCCCGGTATGTTTACTGTCAGTTAGCAAGCAAGATATGTGCTATTGTGACCATTAGGTGATTTGAGGGGTGATGAAGGAGGATACCATTCCCCTTGATAGCCTGCCATCCTCCAACTCTATCCCTTATTAGCAGACAGAGTGGTTGTTCAGTTAAATATGTTAAGTCTAGTCCGCCAAGTTATTGAAAAGTAATTGATATTTTAACTGATTGAAGTTTGTGTGAGTTTGAGTCTATGGGGACATTGTTTGCATGTCAGTGGGTCAATGGACAGATGCAAATTGCCATTTAAATATTTATATGCAAAATTACCATCATTCACCAAGCTGCACAAGCAGAAACTATTCAACTATTGGGATCAAAAAGTAGATTTATCTTCACTCCCATTTATCGACCTGACTGCAGAAGCAAACTGCAAGGCAACCTCCATTGTTGGGTGACTGTGTACTATGATAACTCTCTGTTGTGTGCTGAGTTTAGTGACAGGTTGACCTGAATTCAAACACACTGACACCCTTGATGCTTGCCATTGCCTGCTAGCTAATGGCTAGTGTTCAGTCAAGTATTCTGGCTGTTGGAGTCAAAAACCCACGGTTTGTGTGCATGTATTACATTAAACCAATAATATTTTATTTAGATCACTGCTCAATTTAGGCCTTGCTGATCTGCAACCACTAATTCTTCCAACATCATTAAAAGATCAAGTGTTGAAGAAGATTTTCCAAGTTTGTAGTGGGGGCTCCAAACCAGCTTCTGGTTTCGTTAATACTATCAAGGTGAGGTATTTGGATGACAATACATTCTGATTTTTGAGTTTACTTAGCTTAGATTGAATGATGATTAATTGTTTCTCCTTATGTGAGTTGAGGAATGCAGACAGAGTAAGACTCACAGCTCCAGGGGTCCTAGAGTAGCTTTCCCACTGTGTGAGTGCTAAAGGTTAGCAAGCGGCAGACCATCATCAAGTACTAAACCTGAGGTTGGCTCGCACGTCAAATGGTGGGAGATGCCCAAATGTTTATGTTCCCGTAGAAGGATAGAGGGGTCATTTTGGGGAGAAGACCTTAGGTTGACCACAGCCAAGGTGAGTTATGGGGGAGACAGGTCAATTCCTCTTTTAGTCTATTGGCTAATTTATCAAAGTGATCAATTAGAAGAAGTGGGTGTGTACCGGAAAAGGGACTCTAAAAACCCTTGCATAGGAAGAGAAGGAAGGGTTGCATTTGGTGGATCTCCAAAGATCGAACGACTCGAATTGGATTTCCGATGGAGCAGAGGGCAAAGCATTTTGGTATTGCTTTTTGCCATAGATTTGAGAAAATCAGAATGCGGCCGCTTCTGAATCGGATGTTGCCATTGAAGTCTGTTTCAATAAAGATTGCTCTATCATTCCACCCAGCCTTGCCTCCGCAGAATTCTTTTATCAACATACTACTCGCTGACACCTTTGATGAAGAGAGCCCAGAAACCACAAAGGCTACAGAAAGATGGAGGAAGAACGACACATTTTCTGTACTGAAATTAAACAGACACATACTGAAGAGAAAGACTGGTCTTTGAAGTCTGTGTGGTATAGATCAAATCTTCAGCTGTTGTGGGTATGTAAAATTAGATTTTTCTCTGCATAAAGGAAACCTTAAAAAAAGCCTTACTGCAGCTCAACTTTGATCCCTTGAACATATTCATTTGTATTAGCAATGCAATTAATTAAATAAACAATTAAATCCTTGAATCTTTCAAAAGTTATAATATACTACACTACACACATGCCTTAAACCCAGTTGGCTCCGTCCCTCTGGTTGCTGTCGTAGAGGAGGAGGAAGAGGGAGATTAAACCACACAGCAGGAGAGGAGAGCCATTAAGAAAATACAGATTACATAACATGGGATATGAGATGGGAGGGGTAAAGAGATGGTAAGGAAAAGCAGTCGATTGGCACTTGAAAGCTGGCAATTTCAACATCAGCTTTATTGCTCAAGCTACCCTTGACTTGCCAGTACCGAAAACGCGAACACTTTTGGTCCACCCCTTGCAGGGCTCCTTGAACGGAGAGTTAGCATTGACAGCTAACAGCGTGGGGTAACAACTTTACACTGTGTTTTAAACATCTTAACATGCTCCAAATATCACCCCAAAAGCTATGCAACATCAGCAGACACCTTACAACACAGCACTGTAGTGTGTATGGCTCAACATGAATAAAAAAGTGGTTAAAACAGCGTGTTTGTGCAAGCAGCTACTTACCGGTTTGTTTACATCTCGTCTTCCCGAAGTCCAAACTAGTCAATCTGTCGAGCGTGTGCTGACTCCCTCACTGGCAGACGGAAACTTTTGCAGACAGAAACGTATTCCAGCATTTTCGTTTTTCTGTTCATAACGTACATGTCCATGTTACAGCCTGTCATGAGCCATGAGCCTTACAATGGCCTGTCATGAGTCTACTCGCTCTGCACTGAGAGCTAGCTTGTCTGCGCATGATCGTAGCTCGTACAGAGAGGGACTCGTCAGTGGCGATCGAAGCTGTTTCCGAAATAGTCAGGATGGAGAGCTTGTCTGATATCGAAGTGGAAGACATCGACGATGAACCTTTTGAATTAGACGGTAGACCATATTTGTTCGAACCGGAGTATACAGATGAGGAGTTACTTGCATTGGAGAAGCTCTGCTCTCCTCTCTGCAAGATGAAAATGGCTAGTACAAGGAAACCAGAAGCGTTTGTGTGGACCGATAATGAGGTCAAACTGCTGCTGCGACTCACACTCAACTACAAGGCGAGTAAGTTGCAAGAAACACGAACGCAAGTAGTAGTCCGCCATTGTTGTTGTTGTTGTTATGAAGACGTCGCGGGGTTCAGAGGTCAGAGGCAAGAGGTCGAGGGGTGGGGCGATGACGTCATCGTTTCGGAAAGTATGCGGATTTGCCGTCCCCAAGACAACAGGAGGGCTGCGTTTTCAGATGTTTCCACCCTGAGACCTGGTTTCAAAAAGGTGCGTTTTCAAGATCCATGTGGACGATCGGCCAAAACGATGAAGTACATGTGTGTTTCCACAAAGGAACGTTTCATCTGGAGGGCCTCTCAGTGCAGAGCGAGTGGACTCATGACAGGCTATTGTTAGGCTCATGGCTCATAACAGGCTGTAACATGGACATGGACATGAACAGAAAAACAAAAATGCTGGAATACGTTTCTGTCTGCAAAAGTTTCCGTCTGCCAGTGAGGGAGTAAGCGCACGCTCGACGGATTGACTAGTTTGGACTTCGGGAAGACGAGATGTAAACAAACCGGTAAGTAGCTGCTTGCACAAACACGCTGTTTCAACCACTTTTTTATTCATTTTGAGCCATACACACTACAGTGCTGTGTTGTAAGGTGTCTGCTGATGTTGCATAGCTTTTGGGGTGATATTTGGAGCATGTTAAGATGTTTAAAACACAGTGTAAAGTTGTTACCCCACGCTGTTAGCTGTCAATGCTGCCAAGTGTCTAGGTTGTCGGGCACATTAAACGTCATCACACCGAACACAGAGACTCATCTATTCACAAGTCCGTCTTTACATGCTGACTGTAGTTACAGACTATTATAACTCTAACTTTACATCTTGTACATTTATCAAGTTATTCTTAATTCTACTAATACGGGTAATGCACCAATCAAATCACACTGCCATCAGTCAAAAACAAAGCCTTGGGTACAACAGTGTATGGGAAAACTAATTATAAAAACAATTATGAACAATATGCTGATTTCTTATCAAAACAGTTTTATATTTAGTTTGACTTGTGTTATACTGGTGGAGCACCAGAGCAAATTGTTTCCAAGTGAGCATACTGTATATACATACAAGTCTCTCATAAGATCATACAGTATTTTACTTCTACTATATAGGAGGCTATGTAACATACAAACAAGGAGAGAGACTAAGCCAACTTCACGCAAGCAAACACAGACAGGGAAGGCAAACTAAAAGGTCAAAAGTCTTAACACATCAATATGTCCTAACACATAGTGTAGATACTCCTCAGTGTCCTCTCAGTTACCTGAATTTTGTGTATTGATCTGTTCCTTTCTCATAGTGGACAAGGGTCACTGAAGGGTGTAGAAAGTCAATGATGTGTGTGTCTGTCTGCATACAGGGACACCATTAAAGATGAATGAGGGTAAGATTGAAAGGGACAACGGGCATTGTATTGAGCATGACCTTTTCATTATATATACTCAGGTAATTCTCTGAGCTGTGTTTAGGTAATGGAGGATGACACATGAGCCCCGAGCTCGTCTTTGCTCTGGTAGAAATTTGATTGGAATTGCTCCAGTACTGAATTTGTTTTATTCTAATGACATAGGACATTGTGGATCACAGGTGCAGCATTTCAAATTTGGTGATTCTGTGTGTCATGCAAATTGATCTTTTTCCTCATGTGTTCACAGAGGAGGGATATCACTGTCATGAATTAATCAAAGAGGACTGTCATTACCAGGAGAGAAAAGCCAAATATTTGACTGGTTGTGACCACTAACAGACTGCTGCAAGCAGCACAGACTGATGCCCCCTAATCCCAATCCACATCCATATGAACGCAGTACGTCTTGGAATTAAATTGAAAAAGAACTTCAGTGAGCATACCCTGAACATCACGTGAAAACGCATTCTTGCTATAATTATATTTCTGTATACTATTATACTTGTATTTCAACACCACTGATTAAGACCTTTCAAGCAAGGGGTCCACTACAGTGGACAGATATTTGGAAATAATCTTAACCATTTAAATTGAGCACTATGTCCCAATCACCAGGTGGTGGACTGCCAAAGCCTCGTCCACAATTTCATTTGATTTGATTTCATTATTGTCTTTGTATCTCTTTCAATTTGAGATATGGCAGCATAAAAAAGAAAGGAATGAGAATCTAAAATTAGAAAATCCAAAAGCAGGAGCAGCTCCTCCGCCATCTTCCCCTTCCACTCAAACCAGCAAGCCCAGAGTCACTGCAGTTGCAGCAAAAAGCAGATCCAGAGGATGAGTGACCCGAGGAAAGGGTCGAAGAGATTGTTGTGTTTACCTGCAAAGCTACAGATTAACTGCTATAAACAGAGCAGTTCATGAGCCAGACCTACTGTGTGAATCAGTAAAGCCATAATGAATAACTGCCAGGTGATCTGACAAATGAAATATTAAATTCAAATTTTAGTTTTTTATTTTTTATTCCCATTTTCTATCTGACCATGAAATCCAAAGAACCTAAACAAAGCATTCTATGTTTTTCACATTACATTCATAAAAAACATTTTGAAATAACAATAATTTTTTGAAAACAAACAGAAAAAAATATTACTACGTGATTCAAGAGTTTCATTCAGGATATAGTTAGGAAAATCGACACTGCGATTTTTCTTCAGTAGTTATTGTAAGGACTACTCGATAAACCCACACTGTGACATGATTCAGGACTAGTGTGTGTTTAGAGAGGATGGACTTGTTTAATCAATTATCAGTTAATTACCATCAATAATTTAAACAATAAAAAAAAATTAACTAACAACATAGAAGACGAGGGACATTGTTAGAAAATGTACTGTTGTCATGGTCCAGTACTTAGAGGTGCCTCTGTCTGTGTAAACAGATGCCGTTGCAGGTTTTTATACTACTCATTTGTATACGACAGATTACAGAACACCTCTTTCAGTGCTCTCTGAAGATGAAAGATAGTTGGACCTCACTGTGCTCTCTGCTGAGTCCTGACAGCTGGCTAACTCCCCGACTGAGTAACCTTTTTGTCATGTTGATAACAACTGGTCCAGAACAGTTTGTTTGCAGGAGGCCTGTCATTTTTCGGTCGCAACAGAAAGTTTCAATTTTAATAAATCCCCATTTTATTCGCATACGTCATGTTAATAATATGCCTGTACCAGTGTTTAACAAACAGACTTTATGTAGGAAAGTCACCCAGCTATATTTCAGTCAGACAGCTCACGTTTGAAATGTTTATTATCGAAGCAAAACATGGTTAGAGATTGACGTCTGGGGGAGTGATGAGCAAAACATCTGGAACCCTGCAGTCAGAGCCCACAGGTGGATGCTGGGATCGTGCAGCAATACTGATGCAAGGTAGTGGTGGCAGTGACAGGCAGCTAAAGTGTTAGGAGATTTTTTATTTATTTTTTGCCAAATTGACTGGGTGCGTTTGGTAAATGATTGTGGAGAGTGGGGCACGTCATGTGTATAGCAGTGCTGCTCGAATTGTCTGCCTGAACGAGCCAGAAGGCGTTGCTCCATTAATGGCACCCAAGTCTGGACCTATTTTATAATCTTTTACTTTAACTTATTTATCCTCTCTACCCCTCCCTCTACTAATGTTAGGACATGCTCTGCAGAGAAACACAGAGGCAGATGTTCTCCGGTATTATATGCCTCCTGCAAACACACTGATTGTGATGTGACCATGTAGACCTACTTATGCTGTTGTTTCGTGAAAGCTTTTAAGTGCACATGGTTGCTGCATTATCAGTTGCTAACAAATTGGTTTCGATAGGCTGCACTTCCCCCACACGTGGCTCACCTGCTGTTGTGATAAAGGAATTGGGGTGAAAAAAATCTAAAACATGAGGTGTTTTTTTGGGGCGACTTTATAAAACCAACTGCTGATGAAGAAACTCAACAGAGCCCAGTCGTTATCTTTTAGGCCCAATCCATCTCCAATTTGTAACCATACCCCTCGTTTTGAGTAAACTCCTGGCCCCTTAGAACACATTTACAAAGGGTAGTTGTTTGAAATTACCGCTATGAAGGGGACAACCCTTCAATACCCTCATACGCTGTGTCTTAACATTGATGGTGTTTGCGTTATGACCGGACTTTGCAATATGACATATTCCGCAGTGGTGATTTCTCTTGCATGACTGTGGCAATCCTTGTATTTTTTAAATAGCCATTTGCTATTAATCTGACACAGCATAGGCATGGCATGGGATACCCGCAAAAAAAAATTACATAACGTTACTTAAAAGAGGTCATATTATGCTTATTTTTAGGTTCATACTTTTATTTGGGGTCATAGTAGAATAGCTTTACATTATTTACTTAAAAAAACACATTATTTCTGCATTGCTTAAGCTTCCCTTTTCTCACCGTGTCTTGAACGCTCCATCTTAACTACAGAGTGAGACATCTCGCCTCAGTTCAATCTTTAGTGAGAGTTGCACATGCACATAATTTACGAGCAGGATGTAGCCAACAGGAGACAGAGTAGGGCGGTTCATACAGAGCCATGTTGGGGGGATCCAACGTTTCTACAGCGGTACAGCCATACATGTTTGAGCCCGATTCTGGTACAGAAACACAGGCAGAACAAACTGAACCACCTTCGCAACCAAGACTGAAGCAGGGCGTTTCAGAGTGCTAAGTTTTTATAACGTTGTAACTTTGCAATTTCTCTATATCACAGTAGCAACTGTATGTCTGCTGACTGACTGCAGTGTTTATATTTTATAATGTACGTATAAATATGTAGCTCATTGGATACATATGAATATATATTATTAGGGCTGTCAGTTTAACGCGTTAATTAGATTAATTAATTACACTGCAAATTAACGCGTTATAAAAATTAACGCAATTAATTCTGAGATTCTCAGTGGCAATTACATGCGCAAGCATTTTAAATTTGGCGCATTGAATGACCCGTAGGCTACTTTGGCACGTCACTGAAGCACCAGCACCGAGGAACTTGTCCGGACGTGTTCGTCACTTCCCACCCGCGTCACTAGTCGGGCTGTAATGTTACACGTATCGAAGCTGAAATCGCGACACTCAGATCCACAAACCTGTCTTGCGCTGTGAGAAGGCAGAATCGCGACACAACTTCCAGTCCAGATCAGCCCTATGAGCTGTAAGTAACACTACATTAACACCGCAGCGGTCGTTCGCCAATTCTCTGCTGTTGTTCATTCGCACAGAGCGGAACACCGCTGTAAAGACGAACCGCTGCGTAATTCACACAGCTGCGGCTCCTAAAGAGACGTGACGGTACACGTCATGATGATGACGTGTGCGTGTTTCCAAGGGGTTTCCCCGGTGTCTCCCCTGTCAGTCAAAACCGACAGAGACTGTCTTCCGGGGTAAAGTTCACTGAAGTCTTGGTCCGGAGGGCTGACCGTCGCGGAGATTTATTTCATCAGAAACACTCGGTGAGGTAAAGTGTTTTTGCCCGTGACAGATGCATGGCAGAAATGTGATGAGGAGTCTGTAGGACGGGCGGGAGGAAGGAGCTTCTCCATGTACAGCTGTGGTATTTTTAAGTTGTTGCCAAAGACAGCTACAGTTACAGTTACTACGTTACCTTAGTTCGGTTCTGTAACGTTGTTTTGTGGGACATTTCTCTGTATTAAGTTGAGTGAGGGATCTGTGCAGTTAACAGACCATCAGATAGACACGCCCTCCACAATACTGCACCTCTGATACTATCAGACAAGTATCATATACATAAGTTATTGAAAATGTTACATAAATAAAAATTTTAATTTAGAAAGAAAAAAAAATCGAGGTTTGTATCGAACCGTGGGTCAAAAGTCGTGATACAAACCGAATCGTGAGTTTGGTGTATCGTTACAGCCCTCGTCGCTAGTCAAAGCAGGGTGACAACAGACATGGAGGCGACTCAGGGGAGCGAGGCGAGCACATCGTTGCTAGGGCCTTTGAACGTTAAGTTCTTCTCTTCTTAGTGTTTTAAATTGATAAGTCACACAATACAATTTTGTAATGTCCTAGAATTCAAATTCTTTATTTGGGTACCTTTAGCAGATATGAGATTAAAATGCGATTAATTAGATTAATTAATTACAAATCCTGTAATTAATTAGATTGATTTTTTTAATCGCCTGACAGCCCTAATATTTACATACACAGGGATGCACTTAAGTTATAAAAGTAAAAGCTCAACTTAAAACCGGGCGTTTCAGGCGTCCCTTGGGCTGGGACTTTAGACTTTTTCATTTTGCAGAACTTTCACATGCACAAAAATGCTATGGAACACAATAAAGGAAAGACAAAAACTTGAGAAAAAAAAGCAGAATATGAAGCTCTAAGCGTTACCCAGAGCCTTACCCAGATGTTGGGTGCGACCTACACTAAATATTTTGCCTGAATGCATCCTGTGACACAGACAGAGGACTGAAGCTACTGCTGCTGCTCTGCTAATGTCTGCACTACACCACGTGTGTAGATACACAACTCGTAAGCAAACCAATAAGCAGGAAAACCTTTTGGCTTTTGCACTGACTGAGCAATTTCTCATTCAAGTCAGTGGGCACCATCTTTGCAGTCCGGTATCCAGTTCTTATGACACATTCATGGTCAGGAGTGTCTCCAAATGTCAGTCAACCTGTACAAATGTCCTGCCTGAGGCCCAGACTCTGTTCCACTATTGCACTAAAGTCAGGTAAGAGAACTCTTTGGAAAAAACAAACATTTCAAACATTCAAAGTGAAAATCATTGTTAATCCAGAATTTAATTTGCATGCTTTTGATATGCATGAATGAAGCATCAGACAGGCTGTAATTTTGTTTTGTAATCAGAATGTACCTCGGATAAGACCGTTTCATGTTTCATATTTGTAGGATTCCCTCTCTTCCTCTCCATCGCTGCCTGAGGAAGACCTCAAACATATTGCTTGTCTGCCTGCAGCTGTAGATCAGAGCTTCTTTTCATGATCTTTATCATAGCTTCCCTCCCTTTTCCCTTTATATGTGTGTCTTGTCATTCCCTGCATGTCACATTTTTAGATGTGTAGCCTGTACTTCTAGTTTGCACTTGCCCTCCAATAAATAGCCTAATAATAAACAGTGTTTCATTGCTTTTTAAGATATGCAGCTGAATTGCATGTCTTCTAAACCTCAGTATTATGATAATGTGAATAAACTCATGTTGACAATAATTTGTTGACACAAAAGAAATGGCAACTGCATATCACTCACAGCTACACAGGATATTCAGCTAAGTAGTTAGCTTTCTATAAGTACTTTGTTTATTCATTTTAAATTAATGTACATATTGTGTTATTAAGGGGCAAAAAAAAATTGAGCCCCTGCCCCTCAATAATCATGTGCACATCCCAAGCAGCCAGCAATCTTTGTTTCCTTTAAATTGCACTGGAAGAGAAAGTTTTTGAGCTCCAGTTTGTGATGTACCTAGGAGGCAACAGAACTCATATTGCTCAAACCAGTTACATTACTTATTCATAAGAAATCGCCCGAGTGTATCACACCACTGTGCAACTACACGCTGCTTGAACGAGTAGTAGTTATAATAAGTGGAATATGCTAATACTGTGTCTGTTTATTGCTGTTTATCAATTGAGTCATGCCTGCAGTGGAGACATTATTGAGAAAGTTGTTATTCTCTCAGGTTTTTTTCTACAGGCCACCAAAAGAGTGGCATTAACATGGTCGTCATAAAACAGGTCAACTCCTCCTTCGGGTTTTATATGTCAGATGCAAATTAGTGTAATCTGGGAATTATTAAAGGGAGTCTGTGTCTCACCTCTGCCTGACAGAGAACTCTGGTCTCTCTACTGTTTTGTTGTATATATTATTATTGTTTATTGTTTATCGCACACTGTGCACTGTATATATACACTATGTATATAATTGGATTCTATTTATGTTATGTACGAAGTGTT
>CAEMYA010000716.1:71984-82989 GCA_903131615.1 Diplodus sargus | reverse complement strand
CTATCTATCTATCTATCTATCTATCTATCTAACTTTGTAGCAATTTACATGTATTTTAAACATACACCATATGTGAGCTCATTGTTATGTGACGTGAAAAGTGAGACCTTCTCCATCTCCCTTGGTTGACTATACAAGTCTGTGGGTGATTTGTTTCAGCTGTTTAATGCTGCTGGGCATTGGATTTCTTCGTGAAGTACTTGGGTAGATTTTCCACACCAGTCCAAGGGTTTGAGACTTTATGCATATTCTGGAGGAGCTTGTGTCAGTGCCTCTCTCTGCCCCGCTAACAGAGAGCGACAGTAGCTAACGTTTAGACATGGAGTCCACTAACATAAACTATCGACCTTTCATGGCTCTAGATTCCATGCCTTTGTGTTGTGTCTTGTGTCTTATGCTTTGATTTTCCATGCCCTCTTGTGTCTCTTGTGTATTCCCCCTGTTGCAGTTTGTCTCCCTCTGTCTGTCACTGTCTTCTCCTCTGTGCTTCCCCCCCTCGTTACCGCACCTGGCCTCCTCCCTCCTCTCTCTCCTCACTTGTTCCTCATCTCATCATTAGTGTCTGTGTACTTAGTCTCTGCTTTCCCTCTTGTCTTTGTCCGTACATTGCCTCTGTTCCAGCTTCGGTCTGCGTCTGGTTCTGTCAGTGTGATGTCTCCTCCAAGGTCCTTCCTCCAAGTTCCTTGTGTCTTGTCTACAGTCTCCTGTTTGGGTATGTTTTGGGTTTTGCCTTTTGCATTTTTGATTTGAACTTGGCTTTTTGGTTGTACTTTGTCTTGCTGTTTTTGTTGCTACTTCTTTTTTCCGGTTCCTGGACTGATATTTCATTTCATGCTCCTTGGTTTTTTGTTGCATTCAGCTTTTGTTTTATATAAAAGCTTGCCTTTTGTTTCCCCCATTCTCTGCCTCTTGTCCTATGAGTACCGCATTTGGGTCCACCTCCTATCTCCTTAGCTTTCCACTTTAAACCCCAGTGTGACACGATCGGCTTACAGCATAGCACAGAATCTCCACAGAGACCCTTCACTATTCTGAGTAATGACATGTGGACGCTAAAATGCCTTAACATAGCTTGTGAGTAGGGTTGCCAACCATCCCTTGAAAAACGGAATCGTGCAGTATTTAGAAACAAAATTATGCGTCCCTTTTCAGCTCAATAAGGGACGCGTAATTTTGTTTCTAAATACGGGACGATTTCCGTGAGAATCAAAATGGTCTTTAAAATGTCAATAGAATCAATGAATGACAGGGCCCTCTCCTGCTCTGTGACCAATGAGCTGACAGCACACTCACACACGAGAATAACAATGCAGAATCCGACTCTTCTCATTCGTTGGGGTACTGTTGCTTACAAGAAGATACCGGAAGACAAGAGACTGGGGCAACTGGGAAAACAAACCAGCACTGATAACATGGACGTGACAGATTCACAGGACACTGCAGACAGTACACCTTCCACCACGAGCAGTAACATTAATGCTCCGAGAAAAAAATAGAAAAGGCTGCAAATATACAGACTCGAATGGGGAAAAAGAAAACATGTGGCTGGAAAAAGTGTAGATAATGTCTACAAGGCGCACTGCACTGTCTGCACTTTTTCTGTAGCCCATGGTGGACTGTTTAACGTGAAACAGCTTCTAGTGGTCGACACATTGAAAATGTGAGGGACAACCAGGTGGTTTGTTGTCCACCAAGCAACACCAGAGGCAGATATGGTATGTAAAAATACATAAATAAATGTCAGTATTTCATGGCCAAAAAAATTGTTTAGTCTAATAAACACATACAATTGATGAATGCATAAAATAGATCAATAATACATAAAAGTAATACATAGATGAATAATAGATAAAGAATACACACTATACTGTATGGCCATACATATATACAACCTTACACATGTCAGTTCAAACAGTCGATAGATAGATAGATGTAACCTGTATTTATACTGCACAGGCAGTTGATATATTACACGTGAATTATACATATATCAGTAAGACAACAACTTTCTATTGTTTTGTTATTTTATACTGTTTTCAGTTAAGCAGGACAGTTCTGTTAAATAAATATTTATTCTGTCAAGTTTAGCAGGACACTTTTCTGTTTAAAATAACTTTTCTTTCGCACAAAAAAATAAATTGTTGAATAATTTTTTCTGTGTATTGGTATCACTCAAAAACATGCATCGAATTAAATTCAGATTCAAGCCAAATAACTGAAAAATCGTTTCACACACACAAATAAAGGCAAACATTTTTACCAAGGGGGCGAGGGGGGTGGGGGGGAATGCACTCGGGTTGGCCGGCCCTGCCAACTAAGTGTCCCTTGTTTATTTTTTTTAGGGAGTTGGCAACCCTACTTGGGAGCATTAGCTCATTAATGGTAACAAGTTTGCATTAGCAACATAAACACTTACTAGCATTAGCAACAGTACCATTAGCTAGTGTGAGAAACATTATGAGCGAGCCGTCTTACCAAATGTAACATTTGCTAGCTATGTTAGCAACAATGGCTAGTGCAACAAACTGGCAACCACTTGAAGGGGCAGGTGATTCGAATAGCAGCCGTGCTGTGACATGAATGTAGTCAAGGGAGGATGGAATAATACATTTAGTGGCTGAATGTTCTCAATAACATATGTTGACGTTTTTGCATAAAATGTAACCAACTCTGGTTCAGTGTCTTTGTCAGTCGGCAGGGTTAGTGTGGTTTGTGTGTATGAATGAATAGACAGCTTGTTTACAGAAAATTTATAAATCTCCATTTCCATATTTACTAAATTTAGAGCTAAGATCCATTTACTGAAACCGTGTCTGTTTTGATTTAATTTGAGAAAGAATATGTATTTTGAAAGGGTTAATCACTAGAAAGAGAGAGAAGATAACAATGTTAAATGAAGGCCATCTAATCAGAAAGATGTATCTGTCCTCCTCCTTTTTGTCAGACGCTCTCAACTGATGACCATCTAAATGACTGCTATAGCCAATTTGTGTGCGTGTGTGTAAATGATCATGCATGTGGAGGTCTATGTGTGTGTATAGAATGTGTGCAGCATTGGTGTGCTTCTGCAGAATTCAAATGAGCAAATAAGCCACTGGAGGTTCTCTCGCATGAGATGCTGAAAAGAATCATTACTCACTCGGACCAGTCAGAGATGTAGCAAAACATGAGGCGGCGAGCGTGATAGGGCAGCCAGCAGACCACAAAGGCTATGACCACCACTCCTGGACACAAGGGAGAGAGAAAGCATTCAGACGCCGAGAGGAAGTCAAAAATATTCAGAGACAGATGAGAGACAATATTCACAACAAAGATCAAATTGATGCAGAGAGTAAAAAGCCGTATTTCCAATTTGTTTATAATGTTAAAATGATAACAATGTGAATGTTTAAGGATATTATTATATATTTATATTAATCAATTATATTTATTTATATGAATGAATTAATGAATCAATTAATATTTATCTAATAGAGATCACCAGACATCAGACTTTCCCAGCTGACTAATGACATTACGACGATTATTTTTTGTGTTACATGTTTTCTAAAATCGTGCAGATGGTCTCTTTTTTGAATACATAAAAAAAACAAAAAACAGGCTCAATCAAATTTGAGTCAAAGGTTTTGTCAGAGAGCTTGAAGAACAGTGAGCAGAGAGCAAAAAAAACCTTCAGAATATAGATAGGAATAAAATGTTTGTGGTGACCAAACCAGGTTTTTTAATGAGACTCTGGGAATTCTACAGCTGTGTTTTAGGTGATAAAAACAGTTTTTCTTTCTATACAAGTTGCCAGAGACAGTAACTACAACACAGTAGTGAAAGGAGACAATGACATGGTGAGTTAAACATTTTTTGCTTAAAATTGTGTCACATCGTCACCGCCATTCAACTGCGGATGAAAAGTTGGTGAGACAGGCAGGATGTCAGAGACTTCCCACATATAACTGTGGTACAGTTACCACATTACTGTTATTCGGTCCTGTAACATTGCTTTGCGGGTCATTTCTCATTTGATGAATGAAGGATCTGTTTATCTGTCAGACTGAGAACACTGTCAGATCGACACACCCCTGATCTGCACCTCTGACTTCCATTCACACAGATGCTGTCTCGCCTCTGCTGGGCCTTTGATACTACCTTTGGAGGGGAACCAGAGCTGCAGGAAACTGTCCCCCCTCTCTGCATCTGAAAATGTCACACAGACGACAAGGTGGAAAATCGGCGCATGATTACTGCACTGAAAGGGCAGTGTAAATTGGGCTACAGTTGACCATAAAATACTGATTGACAGACTTGGGAAGTGGGTGGGACTTGTTGACATTTAACTGAATTGGTTCAAATCATACTTACAAAATAGGGACTACCTTGTGGCAGTTGGTTATCGTGAATCTGAGTGGACAAAAACCACATGTGGAGTTCCTCCAGGGTCTATTCCTGAACCTTTTCTATTTAAGTCCAAATGCTCAAGCTTCACAGAACTTCCTACATATGAACACTAAGGAAACTGAAAAAATTGTTATGGCCCCAAACAAGAAACAACTGGAGCAAGAAAATCAGTGTTACCTATTTGCGTGTTTCTGTTTTTATTCTGTTTTAAATAAAGTTTTTAAAGGGTCATCATGTCTTATTTTTAATGTATTTTTATAACCCTGTAAAATTGTGCTTCTACCTTGTGACTGAATGGTGTTATTCGAATAAACTTGCCTTAATTTGCCTACTGTCAGTTCATACAAGGGCAGGCCAGGCTATAGGATCATGAGGTAAAGATCGGTACTGTTAACTAAGCTTGTACTGCACCACACAACACATACATGACAACATTTTGTCAAGCTGGACCCAAACGCAGCAGACGGCAGACAGGAAGATCAATAGATAGATTTTTTATTCAGGATGAAGACAGCACAAGGAACAGGCAAACACAACAACAGGATCAGGGAAACTGGAATACATTACTCGACAACGAACAGGGCAATGAGTGTAAAAACACTCGAAACAGGGCTGGAGAGCAAACTGGGGAGGAACACAAGGAAAGGACACAGCTAATTAGACAGATGCAAGACAAGCAGTGGAGGGGAAACTTCTCTTTCTTCCTACTCTTTCATCTACTTCTTCATTTTATATTGATTCTGGAAACATTATTTCAGGTTCAAGGCTCAGCAATCAACCAAACGCGGACTATTCATCTATTCAGCCGCAGTCTCAAATATAATGAAGACAGAGCCTTCAAATAAATCTACTGCTTCCTGGCCAAAGCCTTGAAAACACCTGGCAAGGAAGCAAATATCCAAAGGCAATCTCTAATGTCATTAAAGCCAGGGGTTGCAGTACAGAAATTTAATTTCAGAATTATAACTAAAGTTTCATCTGGATAGAGCCAGCTACTGCGGAGAGACAGGGAGAAGGTTTCTGAAGTTTGCATAAAGTATTTTACGGAAGGTGGCAATGCCTGTAAAACCTGTGGCTTTTTGATCTGCTGTCATATCTCTGTCACAGTAGGTTAAACATGCTTACTCTTTGTCTGCATCCATAGATGTGTTTTAAACTGGTGCACAAAGCTAAACTGTGTGAATTCACACAACACATTACTTACCACTCCACCGAGGCTTCAGTTGAAGTGATTGCTAGCTCATGTGATTGACAACTGCAACATGACATTAGGCTGCGTTTCTCCAAAAGTTGACTCTGTCTGAATTTTTTTGGCACACACCGCCACAGCCAAAACAGACTACCCTCATTAAAATAAATGTGCAAGCCTGCTTTTTCGACAACGCTGGATCCAATGTGAATCCACTTGCAGCGCTCTGACAAGCTGCGTAATTTTTCCTCCCTCATGGCATGCCTGCCGGATGTGACACTGGGAACATGACAACAAATTTCATTTTGCCAAAATGCTGGATAGTTGTCGTGCTATCAGATGCACAAACAGACGAGGAGACAAGCCCGGGCTATGCTTCTACCGGATTCTGACTGAAAAAGAATACAAAGAAAGGAGGAGATTGTGGACTCGTACCTCTGTCCCCGGGGAGGGCAAACAATGGTAAACACACACATATGTGCAGCAAACACTTTATCGAAGTTATGCTCAATTAACACAAGTGTATATTTCTATTATTAATTATCGTATTTTTAGCCATGAGTCACATCTGTTTTTAGTTGTTTTGACATGGTTTGTTGTTGTGTATCGATGCGACCTACTGCAGTGATTCTCATGAATTAAAGTTAGCTAGTTAGCTGAGGGGTTGGGATGCTGCATTAGCCGCAAATAAGCTCAAAATGCAATGATCTGGAAATCCCTTTGCACCTTTAAGCTTGTGTTTGGACTGACACACTTTGCTGGTGTTTTTTTGGTGATGTCCAGGGTATATATACAATAATAATATTAATACAATATCTAGTGTTACTTAATTAGTACTGACCTTTGCTTTTACAATGAAGAACTTTGTGCCCTTCACCTTCTAAACGGCGGCATTATTCACCCATGAAAATACACATAACTGTCTGTACTTCTATAAGCTTTCATCCTGGCAGCAGTATAAGACCAGGGATAAGGTCACGAGGTACACGTAAATGTCACCCCTAACTCTGGCAGGGACTTGCCATTATTTAATGGTTGAAATACCGCAGCAGGTGGTTTATATGAATCGCAAGTGCCCAACACTTGCAGTTAATGTTCATATCTTCCTTTTCAATGGTTGACAGGTGATCTAATCTAAATAACTGTGAGGGAAATTGTACCGGCTTTTGCTGTGTCTCTACAGGAAGTCTGGTATGAGTAGCCATCTTGATCTGCTGTTTTGCCCTCCATGTCAGTGAGCTGATCAAGTGAATGAAAACTATGAATCAAGATTGTAATGCTAACATTTGCTAATTTGCACTGAACATGAAATAGGGCTGAGACTGATGGGAAGTTCATTAGTTAGGACTATGGTCTTCAAGGATAAGTGCTGTGGTACAAGCACATGTAATTGCCTCTCAGCCACATGTGTTTCTTTAATAGTGAAAGGCAGTCGACGGTGGAAACATCACTGCTGTAATTTGTAGCTGCAAGGTTCCTAGCAGCTTCTTGAAAGAACCCTGATGCCATCCCCAGAATTCAAAACAGTAACCTCGGTTAGAAGGAAACACAGACGCCTGTATCTTTTCTTTTTTTTTAAAAGTACACTGCAGCAAAAGACAGGCAAAATGTTACGACTGGGCTTTTCTGAGACACTACTGAAAGAACAACATCTTGGTTGGGTTGGATGCTGCTATTTTGGGGGCTTGTCCAGTCTCAGATATTGCAGGAAACTCATCCGGTGCAACCCTTTAAGGGGTACTTATCACTGCATGATAAGGCAGCTACACAGCAAAGATCTAACAGATATTTCAAAGAGACAATTTGTATGCCTGCCAGAGGGATTACATCAGGGTCTAACATATACTTCTTCTTTGCTTTCGTGGCTCTGTGGAGAGATTCTCTATCGGTGGTGATGTTTAGCTGGGACTTTCATTTTGCTGAAATGTCAACACGTCTTTAAAGGTCGATTGCCATTAAATTGGTTACCTTAAACTATCAAAGAACATCAATACAACACAGGAATGCTTAAACACCCACAGTCAGGCAGCAAAAACTGCAGGAGAGGACGGAGCCAGCATTGCCACCAGCTGTGTGTATGTGTGTGTGCGCATGTGGGTTTGCGTGTGCGTGTACATCAGTGTAGTGCATCAATAAGTCAGCAGCAGACAGGGATCTCATTTATCAGGAGTCTGTTCAAGTGTGGCAGCTCCATCCTCGGCTTTCTGTCTGTAGCTGTTTGTGTAGTCGGTCACACACACACACATACGCATGCACGCACGCACGCACGCATGCACGCACGCATGCACACTCACACACACACTAATTCTATAACCATGTTAACCTACTCTCTGCTGTCACAGCTCTTTAAATACATATGTATTGCTGAACCTGACTTAACTACAACTTCAACTCAAATCACTTTCAAACACGAATCAAGAGGAGACACTACAGGTGAACAGGGTAAACCTTTTAATCAACAGATGAACCATCTGATCACCATGAAACTTTACTAGTTAATTACTTACCTTAAATATTTACATTAGCTACAAGGTTTTAAAAAAAATCGTATGTTTAAATATGCAACTGAGGTACGATCTGATTAAATATGTGTTCACCTGAACTGTGTCCTCGAGTTGGAAATCAGCTAATTCTAACACGTGGCTCTCTGGCCTGTGTTGATATCAGAACAACACTAGCATGCAACGTTCAATCCTGCCATTTCAAGCAATATATTGAGTTACACAACGATAATGTGATTCTGCACAATTCCATTTGAATAGAATAGAAAACTTCTATCAAATACCATTATAAACTCTTTCTGCATTCACAAAGATTTCAAGGTCTTGGGCCTGAGAATTATAAATGATTGGTATGTCAAAATAAAGTGAAGTTGTACCAACAAACCAGGCTATTATATTTATCACTATTAGGGCCCGAGCAGGTCTCGGCCTTTGAGGTCCCTACTGTTTTTGTAGCGATGATTTTTTTGTCCCAAATGATCGCAATTTTCACTGCCTGAACATGCCCGAAAACTCACCGAACTTGAAATATGCGTCACACCTCCCAAAAAATTTCATAATCTATTGTCTTCCTCAATTTCCACCACTAGATGGCGCACATTTAAAACCTTATATCCACGCGCTCACTGAATTGTGCTGAATCTCGTGATATAGGCCACGCCCATTTCCGTCAACCGTTTTTTCCCAGCAAATTCGCCAAATGTCACAAATCTACTTTTTTGAACTCCTCCCAGCTGATTTCACCGATTTGCACCAAACTTTGCACACAGCAGCTGTGGACTCTCCTGACAAAACGTTATTAAAATAATTTTGATATTGCAAACAATACTCAAGTTATTAAATAACAACTTCCTGTACATTTTGCTCAAAACACAAAGTGTTTCATAGCTCCACATTGGTCTGTCTCAGTGACATAAAACTCAGGTGACTACTTCCCCATGAGTCCCTGAGACTCTGTGTAAAATTTCTGCGGATGACCACTCGGTGGCGCTGGTTAAATTGAAGTATTTTATATCTCAACATCGGCTGGTCGGATTAAGACAAAACTTGGTACAATTTTTGCCAGTGCCCTCCTGAGGACAGCTGACAAAACTGTTACCAATTCACCACTAGGTGGCGCTCTGGTGGCAGTCTAATTAAATATTTGGAACTGTGCCCTCACCATAACTATTATGCCAGTGAAATTCATATTCATGGTATAGACTGGCTCCTGTAACTCACACACCAAAAATGGCCAGCAGATGGTGCCAAATCAAATCAATCAAATTTCCATTCGCAAGATCGCCAAAAATGAAAAACATACTTTTTCCAACTACTCCTAGGCCATTTGACCAATTTGCACCAAACTTTGCAAGTAGCATCTGTGGACAAAACCTATCAAAAGCTTTCACCTACGTCACACCTGGTGGACGTTTTGGTGCCGTCCATTTGATGCTTTGCCATAAAACCATCAAGTCATTATAACTTCCACATACAATTTGCCATCTACTCCAAATTGCTCAAACATGTAGAGGGTGTTGCCCTGAATACGCCTACGCGGTACACCCTGATGGCAGCATGCCCCGATGTGCGTGGACTGTGAGGGGCCATTCTTCACTGCTTGCAGCGTTAATTATTCCTATTCTTATTCTTATTATTCTTCTTATTATTATTATCACTTATTATACTTTTAGTATACACTTTTCCACAGATCAACAGGAAGCAGCAGGAATGTGCAAAAAAAGCACAAAAAAGACACAAGCTAACAAGCATGAATCTAAACAATTCACAATACTAATTATACAATACAGTATTTCAAATAAATTGGCTCTGTAATTGATTTTCACTCATGAAGATGGCAGTGCATTCAATACATTTGTAAGACCTTAGGGACACACATTGTTTTGGGGAGTAAAACTGAATAGAAATTAAAACGAAGATCATATTGATTACATTTTTAATGTCGACAAGTCAACGAAAAAAATACAATTACAGAGCTTGTAGAAAGGTGCAAAAATATCTCCTCTCTTAACAAAATCATTACGATTGGGAATTTACCATTTCAAAATGTTTGTTGGGTTCAAAATGATTTTTTTGTTCATATCTGTTTAAGGATTCTGGCGGTTGGTTCCAGCAACGAGCAAGGTTTTTGAGACACTAGTATAACGCTGTTGGTATCGTGTGGTAGCTGTGTTTTTGTCAGCGATAAACAAGTCTTGGTAGTTGCAAGTTGTAATGTAGATTACACTAGTTAATGTACATTATGCTAGCCAGCTTACGTTAGTATCATTAATGTTAGCTGGCGTTAGCAACAGTAGGGAGTGAAACAAACAGGTAACCATTTGAGGGGTCAGACGATTCAAACAGCGGTGTTTTGGCATGAATACAATGGAAGGGGGAGATGGAATGCCACATTTATTAGGATTCAGAAAAAACATCTCAATGTCTGAAATCATTTAATTTGTTCAAAGCAAGGCAACATACAGAGTTTCAGTCAGGTGGGATGGGATGCACTTTACTGATGAATTTTGAGATTTAGATTCAGCTAAGTGAAAGTTTTGCCACCTTACTACTTCAAAATGCAATAATATGTCAAATATGACATTGAGTTTTTTTAGGTCAAGTTAGGGGTCTACAACCACTAACTGCTGCTTCCATCTGGTATGTCATAAATTCCATAACTGCTCTCACCTTTAAGATAAGAGATATTCAAACTCATTAAAATTATTTTTAAGGGCCCAGTAAGCAGAACAGAAGTATTTACCCTGACTGATCTGTGTATGTAGGGCTTGCATGAGTAACGAAATGCTATGAAAGAATTTCTTTTGGCATGCAAAGGTTGTGGTGTGTCAACAACTGCATGAGAATCAATTAGACGTCAGAGCAAATGCTCCACTTGAACAGACTCTCCTGCAGCAAACAGTTGGTGTTTAAATGAGGGGGGGGG
>CAEMYA010000716.1:54443-71954 GCA_903131615.1 Diplodus sargus | reverse complement strand
TGTGAGCAGGTCTAATTAAGGACAGGGAGAGAGAGAGAATGGAGGAATTAATCTGTGCCCCATTCTGGTCAATGTCCCATTCAACTTCCATAATTGATTAGAACAGAATATGAAGTACATCACAGTGAAGATTAATCAGTCTCTACATGACATCTGTGCGATTAAAAAAAGGCTATCACAATCAGAGTAGTGCAAGAAATCACCTTAAAATCCCTTTGTCATTTAAGTTGCCTTGGCATTAACAATGACTGCTGTAACTTGGACTCTTAGAGACGAAACTGGACACATTTGGCCACTACATTCACCTTGATCCAATTATGCTTTAAATTAAATCTGTGAAATGATGACCTGGGTAAGACCAATGAGATTGAAATCACAGAAAGGGGGAGCTAAAATACAAAGAAATACTCATTTGCATAAAATCTTTCAATTGAAAAGACCCATAGAAACATTAACATTTCATACAAAATGTAAGACATATCACCCTAAAATATTATCATATTAGTATTCACTTACTAAGAACAAGAACTCCATGGCGAAGCGATTGAGCGCGGTTGGGCTCCACGGTCACATTCAGAGTGGTGGGATTTCCCCCAATGATGCACACACGGTTGTCTTGCTCTGCCTCGCGGAACATTCGCAGCAGCTGATTGGCTATGACCCCATTCAGTGCAGAGATGGCCACCATGGGTACCACAAAGGACAGAAATGCATTTACCTGTTCAGGACAGAAACATAAAAGACTGTTAAGAGCTGACTCACTGGTTTAAAATATCACATGCAAGATCTCTTCTCAACATTGAGTTTATATAAAAAATAATCCTTTTGTTCCTGTGGAATACAGGTAAAGTGGTTTGTCCACAAATCACACTAATCGGGAACTGATCCCCTGCTACTGTTGAAATGTCTTTGGGCAAAACACTGAACCCAAAATTGGCTCTACAAGATTTGTTAGTGCTGTTATTGTGAGCTGGAAGCACCTTGGAGCAAAGACAGCTTAGCCATGTGGTAGACCAGGTAAACTCACAGAGAGAGGCCAACAGCTGCTGAAGTGGATAAAATAACCTTTCATCTGTTGCATCACTCACTGCAGTGGTCCAAACTGCCCCTGCAGCAGCATCAGTGCACAAACTGTGTGTTGCAAGCTTTATGAAATGAGTTTCCATGACTGGACAGCTGCAGGCATGCCTCATATCACCATGTGCAAATCCAAGCATCAGCTAGAGCTGTAGAGCACACAGCAATTTGACTCTGGAGCATGTTCCTATGTAGTGATGAATCATACTTTACTACCCAGCAGTCTGATAAACTAATCTGGGTTCGGCAGATGCCAGGAGAATGCTACTGAACTGAATGAACTGAGGCTACTGTAAAGTCTAATTTTCTGGGGCTGTTTCTCTGGTCTTTTTGGCCCCATAGTTACAATGAAGAAACGTTACAGAGACATTTAAGCTGAGTGGGTGCTTCCAACTTTGTGGTTTGCTGTTCCAGCATGACTGTGCCTCTGTGCACAAAGCACAGTCCATAAGACAAGACAAGTTTAATGGGGAGGAACTTTATTGCCCTGTACAGAGCCCTGACATCAACCCCAATGAAAACCTTTTGGCTTCTTTTTTGTTTGGTTTTTTGGTAGTAGTACTAGTAGTAGTATTAGTAGTATTTTAATTATATCTATTCATTTATTTATTTATCTATTTATTTAGTATTAGTATTTGTTTATAGCTTCATTTGACAGCTTGAAGTGTTACCGGACTCAGGGATGGGTAAGAGGGAACCAAACCCTGGGCCGCTGCCACAAAGATACAACCTCTGTATATGGGGCACAAGCTCTTCCAGCTGACTGACTGTGGAAGGTCTTCTCAAATGCTTTTTCAGCTGAATGGGCACAAATTCCCCCCCACACACAGACACACTCAAAAATCTTGTGGAAAGCCTTTCCAGAAAGCTTCTGCTGTCCAAAACCATATGATGGTCTACAGTTTTAGAATGGGATTGTTTCTGTCGACTTGTAGCACAACATTTTACTGAATTTTTAAACAATTCACGATAGGGAATTAGAATAATATTCCAAACAGTTAGGTGGACTAAATGTCTGGTCAGGTACCATTAAACCTATTAAATGGGGGAAGGTTACAGCCTGCTCATTCTTTCCACAGATCTTTCGTCTAGCATTTTTTGACTCTTCAGTGAGTGGAGCCTTTAGTGACATTCAAGTGTATAATGATTTATTCAGCCAGTCTGTTAGATTTTGTTTTTGTCGATACACTAACTTTTGTACCTTATAGACCAGCATTAGAACTTTTTGTATTATTTTGACGTTTTTGATTGAATGTCCTGTATTTCCACTCTTCACCAGTTTTCATTACGTAAAAATGTAAAATAAGTCTGACAACATGGAACTGTGGAACCGCAGTAATGATCTACAGTAATGTATCCTGTGATGGGGGGGTCCAAAAGTAGTTCTGGAAGTAACAATTACTTCCTGTACTCCTTGTAAAAAGTGGATTGATGCTTGTGTCTGGATAGATTAGTATGATAAAAATGATTGGTATGTTTGTAATTCCAAATCTCATATCCAGAAATACTAAAAAAATGATCACTAATTTCTAATTGCTTTGTGGCACTGTTCAAATAGCACTTCAATATCAATATTCAATAACACTTAAACTAAACAAAATTAGAACTTTAAAAAAGTTTAATTGATGAGATAAAAGTCGCAGTGTATTTTCTGTTGACTGACTGATTATAGCTTCAACACAACACACCAACAGAAAATATGAGTTGAGATGAGTTGTTCAGAAATGATTCAACATGAATTAAAGTAAAAACTCGGTTGGATGTCATCACATTCAAAACTTTTTTCTGTCTCTCTTAAATTGAGTGGGATTAATATTGTCATGCCAAAAGAAAAATGTATTTATATGCAAATATTGCTGATCTTTACTTGTAAGCAACCAATGTGCCAATGTCAAACAGATGCCTAATGAGGGAGAGATAGATGATGCATAGGGTATAAAAGAGTGGTGGAGGAAAACATGCAGGACCAAAGAGGTGAAGGTGAACTGGGTGAATCACAGACACAAGCCTGTGAGAGAAAATTAGGACTGCAGCCAAACAAATTGATTGAGCCACTTTCTCTGCTCTTCAAAACCTTTTTGCATCCAGTTTAATGCAATCCTCCTCTCACTGAATTCATTCAGCAGCTGTATGAATCAATAGTATACCACTCTTGCTTTGTTTTCCCTGGCAAATGAATGATGAAAACGTATTGACTTCCCCTGCAATTCAAAAGTTCCATTGAGAAACAATCAAAGACACCCTGTGAAATACATTTTTACACTCTGAATGCCAACTTTGATCAAACTCAAAATGGAGAGTTTTTCACAAATCATTTTCTTCACACTTTGCTCCCTGACCGCTGATGGAACAAAAGAGAGGGAGATGAAAGTGAGCCATAAAGATTGATGAGAGACTAGAATGGGCCAAAAATGTAAAAGGCAAACACAAGAAGGAGAGAGGAGGTGCTGCTAGACATCGATTATGACAGCTGACTTCTTACAGGAGCTACTGTGTGGAGCCTGTATGAGAGGCTGGTGAAGGGTGAAGACGTTCATGGCTATATGAGGAGTTTTTCTGTGTAGATATTTAATTGATTAATGTAATTGTAACTTTACTTCAGCACTTCCATACAGCTGTCCCACTACGCTCAAACAGACACATGCACAGATGGAGTGCTGTTGTGTTTTCCAGGGGATAATCAGGGATGAAAAATGTTAATTGTGATAATGAACAGGCTGGCTGACTTCTGAGGGTTCCCTGCCTCCAAGACATTCAAGACTGATTAAGGCTGAAAAGGAAAACAGAAGAAAAGCAACAAGGCAAACTCGACATCTGAGACAAAACTCCTGCTTAGGTGGAAAGAAAAAAGATAATAAGTAGCACGAAAAAATCTGGCAGAGCTGATGTGGATAATTGGGACTGAAGTGCAAGAACATTGAGATACTGGAGAAGGAAAGTTCTGAAAAACTTGCGGTTGTGAATGCTCCCTGTTGAGAAGCTGAGGCCAAATACGCATTGCTGGCTTTCAAAACTTTGAAAAATGTCCACAATATCTGTGAAATAATGTAGGGTTTGTTGAAAAACTAAGGCCAAATTGAATTGATGGCTTTAATTTATTTGAAGTCTCATCTGAAGAGAATGAAGCTTCGTAATAGTTGGGTGAAAATGAAGCATTAAAAATAGAATTTAAGCTTTGGACATACTGCAATGCTGACTTGACTCAAAGCAGCAGATGGAGTATGAAGAGATGTTACAGTGAGAATGAATCAAATACTACTGAGAAATTCAATAAATCTCAATGTATCGATGATTGGGAACATTTCAATATTTAGCTGGAGTTTCTGGTTTGAATGAATGAAGAGATAATAGTTAAATATAGTTAAAATGTTGGGAAATATACTGTGTGTGTTTGTGTGCATGTGAGTGTGCGCTTGAGCATTCATTTTTGGCCGTGTATGTGTGGTCATGTGTGCATGCTTAAATGTGCATATTAGACTGCATTTGTGTGTGTATTAAACTGACTCATTGATAAATCTGTCTCTCTCTGTGTTGGCCCAGTTGATCTCGATTGCCGCAGTGATGGTAACCAGCTTGGTCGTGGTAACGGACTGTGAAAAATATGAGTGAAAATGTGTCTTGTGGAGCAGTTCAGAGCAGTGGATGTGTCTGCCTGCCTCCAGATATTTTTCCTCTCAGTTTAATGGGACTTAATGCGGCAGTTGTCAGTGTTCCTGTCAGTTAAAAAGCTGAATTAATGTGAGAAAGTCCTAATCTTTGTGAACGTTTCACAGTGTGAATGGAGTTTTATATGAGAATGTATGAAGGAGGTAGAAGAGTCCATCTACTACCACCAACCCAAACTTCACAGTGGAGGATCGCCTCATCTTCAAATAAACATGGATCCAAGTTCAACAAACCCAATCAAAAGGAAAAAGACAGACGATGGAAATAAGGGTAGACTGCTGACCTGCATAAAAAACTGGACCTTCTGGTTCTAAAAAACATATATGCAATAGGCTGGAATATACCCATCAAAACATCAGACCACTGCAAAAACCAGGAATTACAAACCTCTGTTTAATTACTGAACAGATGAATCCCTTCACTAAAGACAACAAACTGATGAAAGAGCCTATTTTGGAGCAAAAAACTAATTCCATGCCTGACAACCTCATCTTCTCCTTTGGGCTGTAAGTATCGAAACTGAAATCACGGCACTCAGATCCACGAACCTGTCTCGCGGATGTGAGAAGGCAGAATCGCGACACAACTTCCAGTACAGATCAAGCCCTATGAGATATTAGTAGCTCCTTTCACACAGAGATGCTGCATTAACACCACAGCAGTGGTTCACCAATTATCCACCATTGTTAGTTCACACAGAGCGAAGCACCGATGGAGTAAAGACAAACCGCTGTGTGATTCACACAGAAAGCCGATGCTGTGGCTCCTGTGTCCTCCAGACAGGAGGACAGATGCTTCTCCACGTACAGCTGCGGTATTTTTTCCCTCGTTGCCAAAGACAGTTACAGTTACTACGTTACCTTAGTTTGGTTCTGTAACGTTGCCTTGTGGGACATTTCTCTTTATTTAGTTGAGTGAAGAACCTGTGTAGTTATCACTGTACGATCGACACGCCCTTTATACACGCAGCCAGCTCATCTATTCACACTGGTTCAGTCTGCCAATACTGCACCTCTGTTACTATCAGACGAGTATCATATACAAAAGTTATTGAAGTGTTACATAAATAAAATGTTTAATTCAAAAAAATAAATAAAATCGAGGTTTGTATCAAACCGTGGGTCAAAAATCGTGATCCGAACCAAATCGTGAGTTTGGTGTATCGTTACAGCCCTTCATGACAATTCACTTCAAATTACCGTCCAGCCATTTCAAATACATCACGTTCCACAGAGTACACTGCCTTAGCAAATTACGAGACAAAGGACCTCGACCAATCATTGCAAAATTCAAGCAAATATCATAATAGCTGGTGACTTCAATACTTTTATCAACTCCACAATTGCCCTTCAATTTCCCCTGGTAGCTCAAGACATTTACATTCCGCCGAAATAATAAAGCACACATGAATGATTTTGTCCTTATGTGTATATATATATATATATATATATATATATATATATATATATATATAGATATATATGTATATATATACTCATAAGACACACGTCCATCAAGAGTCCATCAAAACAAAGTTGTAATTACTGTCACCTGTTAAGGTCCTGTTTTTGTCTCCATTTGGCAGACTCTGTAATTATATCCTTACCTTTCCTTCTCTATCTCATTCACTATGATGAAGTGTTACACATAGGACCCACAGCAGGTAAAAGACTATTTACCACCTTATGCCATTATTGTTTAGAAAGCACTGCCCAATGTGAATGTTATCTGTACCGACTAGTTTGCTGTTATTAGTAGCACTGCCTTATCCACTGTTTCTCTTGTCTCATTTCATTCCTCTATTCGTTTTTATCGCGCTGTGTAGCATTTTTGTAAAGAACTATAAAAATTAAAGTTTTACTGTTTTTCTAATTATTATTATACCATAGTTAGATACACATGAGCAAAAAATGTAATGGATGTTCACTCACAAATCAGTGAGATTGGTAATAGTGACTGGGAGGCAATCTATCTGAGGCTCTGTCCAAGATGTCCACTGGGGAGTCTGTTTCTGTCGTCCTCCAATAACTGTTGTTTTTCTCATCATGGCTTAAAACCACTCCAGCCATATCAACTGCACACTTTTTAATGATTGCATCAGGAATGGTTTCTAGCTTTTGCAAGGGTCCATGAACATTCAATGATGCAGCTTTTGCGCTTCTTGTACCGATGTTGATTTATTAGTAGTAGAAACGGACTGCTTGTATGATATTAGCATGTTATTTTGTGTAACGCTGATTTTGTCAGGAAGTCAACATTAAATCTGGCGACATGCGTATAGTTAACACGCTGCTTTGGCTTTCCAGCTTTGCTGACCCACAGTCTGCATTCACATTAAGCATGTCGGTTTAGCATCAGCAAAACTGATCAGTCCAGTCACATCTGCACTGGCTACTCTCCAGGTCGACCCTGCGCTTCTTTGTGAAGGTCATGCTGTTCTTGGTTTATTGATTATCTGAGACCTACTGGGGCTCATTCAGTCTGATGACAGGCAGCTGGTTTGCTGATGTATGGAACTGTCTGTTCAAGGGATAGTCGGGGAGACGTGGAGCATGCAGAAAGTACTTGTACACATGCAACAGGGCATGTATCAAGAGTAATGTGTGGGAGGAGGTCAAAATAAAGCAGTGCCACACACACTATATCTCACTCTATGACAGGTGAATAGCGTCACTGGGCTGGCGTAAGCCAACTTAAGGGCTAAATGAATAGGATAGGACAGCCTTCTGTTCCAGACTTTCTTTGGCTCTCCATTTCCTCAGTAGAGTGGTGTAGGGATGACGTATGTTTGTTTGCCTGGTCAGAAAGCTTATGAGATTTTTCAATATGATGTTGGATGATTGCATAAAATAAGTTCTTTGGCAAACACAAGTTTTTGATACTCTGAGGCTTTGTTCTGCAAGATAAACTTCACAGATAAAAAACAATCATATGATGTCTGACCCATAGAGGAAATCGCAAGAATAAAAAAGCAAACGTTATATACAGATCACATCATGGGTGCGTGACTTCCACATCAACACCATTAAGCTTCCTAGTACACTATACTACACACACTTTACTATAAAGTGATCAATTCAGGGTTTGAATAGTTTTAAAATAGTGTAGTGAAGATGTTTGATGTTCCCTGTAACCTCTGTCGTCTCATTTAGCCACTTGTTAGCAACCATCTTTTTAATGACACGTAAATGCTTTTTAATTTAAATGTGGGAATTAATTGATATATTTTACGCCGTAAAACAAATCTATGTGAAAATCTATCAAGCTTGTGTAAACCACGGACATTATTGTCTGTGGTTAACACAACATCTATCCCAAAAAACAATTTTTAAAAACTTAACTGACTTTGAGACAAATTGCAAAATCGGTGGTGCAAATTACATGTCAAAAAGTGCTTCAAAGGATCTGTGCAGATTTATTTAATATCATTTATTTCCCTCTGTTTCAATGTATTTATCACACAATTCTACTGATATGAATTAATATTGCCACATAATTTTGTTGTTTATAATGCTGTATTTCAGCCCCGGATCATAATGGGTGTAATTATGTGTTGTCTACACAGCAGCGGCTGTACAATGCTCGGCTCAGATTGTATGTGTGGGTGTAAAAGAGGAGACTGTGGCTGACAACGTGATTTGATTACAGAGGGCAGATGCGAAGGAGCAGTGCACAACAATCAAGAGTGCTAATGCTTATTCTAATGCACATGTTGAGCAGCTTACATTGTGTGCCTTCTGGCAACAATGTTCACCTGGAATATCCATTAAAGGATGGTAACTGGAAATGAAAAAAGACTTCTAATAGTTAACTCAACGACATGTACCACAAATAGGAAGCCATTAAAAATGCTCTAATGTTTAGTTTGGTGTACAAAACATCAGCAGCATCAGTAGGCATCATATACTGTGCCCTGACCATCTACCTCCGCCAGGAGTTGGTGGAGACTAAAATCAGAGCTTAAAGAAGAATGGATATTGGATGTGCATTCATTGGGTGGACATACATATTAACAAATTAATTCCCATCTTGGTGTGATGAAAAACTGGTTTTCAAGTTCAGGTCAACCAAGTTGATTGATGTTCAAGGAACATGTTTGCAGTAGTGACAGTGCAGATGACAGTATTGTTGTCCTGAGAAAGTGGGCCAACTTTCATAATTAGATTAAAGGCAATTCAAGGCACTTCCTTATTGTGTGTCTGACTACTTTGTTGGCAGCGCAGTGCAGCAGTGCAGTATGTTTGTACAACTGAGACAAAGTAAACACCTTTTTAATCACACTCCCCCACCTGCCATTGTTGGAAAAAAAATTTAAAATTAAGTCCGAAGGTATTTTTTTGGACCACTACTGTCATTTTCATGTCTTGTACTGACTGATATTGTTTACAAGAACCTTATACTGTATGTCATTCAGTCTCTAATCACATATTTTGTCATTGTGTCACAGGGTTCTGGACCTGATGCCATCACACAATAATAAAATTTCATTAATGCCAGTCATTTGGCCGTAAGGACATGCTGTGCATTCTTCAGAAATGTTTTATTTCTTTGCTGACGTCACAGCCTTCTTCCTCGACGTTCTTACACAAGATTGCTGTGATTATGTGATGTCTGTTATTTCTTTCTTTGTCATCACTCTCTTTCTCTCCATTTTCCTTCCAGTGTGCACATTCAGTTATTGGAATGGCCATGGTGAGGCAATGAACCAGCTGTACTACTCACCTTTCAATCAAATAGGAACACACAGGGAAGAGAACAAAGCGAATTTACTCCCAAATGGCTTAGAACAACATTAGATTAACTACCACTGACATGTTCACTCAAACCTTTGTCTCACTCAAATAATAGCTTTTTCTCAGAATTCTTCACCTAAAATACCTCCCTGTGTTCTCACTGACTTAAGCCCAGTTGGGTTGACGTATGAAAATGGTGTCTCTCCTTCTTTATCTGAAAATATGAGGGTTGTGTTAAAAGACTAAAGTCTAAAGTGGATACAACAACATGTTTTAGAACCATCCCTTTTTGTTGTGGCATTTTCTTGGGAAACACTGCAAATGGAATAGCCTCTTGCCCTCACCATGTTTTCTATATTCTTGGACCTAGTGTCATTTACAATCTCACCAATAGTATATGTCACCAAGAAGGCAATCAATAAGCAGTGAGGTATGGCAAGAACCCCACATGGTGCATCTTAATGCTCATATTTCATCTTGTTAAACACCAAATGTGTGGCTCGATTCCATCTTCCCTATTTGATCATGCCACGCTCCTTGTTCCTCGTCGTGACCTGAGAATTTATCTAAGAGCAAAGATACATGAGACATGCCTAAAACACAAGTCTATATTACAGTCTGTCAGTGATTGGACATGCCTGCTGCTTTACCTGCTGTGACACCAAATCACCACAACAAATACAGCTGTAAAATTTTAAATTTTGTTGATTTAATTCCACCTCTAGACAAAAATCTTTTCTTCAGTTGAATGTTAGAGCTTCACAGTGTAGAGTGATGTATGTGCGACAATAGAAAGCTGTTATCACATTAATTGCTGAAAGTATACATTTTTCTCTGTGCTTAAAATCACATTTTACTCATTAGAGATTGCTTGTAGGACCTGGTCTTCTCAGTATTTAAAATGGCTCAATCTACAGTTAAGAAAGAGGAAGAAAAGAAAGACTCTTATGAAGTCTTATTCATTTGGGATTTTTTCGTAAATCTTTTCTTTCTTTCTTATTTTACTGAACTCATACTGAACTGTGACTAGCGTACCAAGATTTGTACACAACCGTGACTTCTGTGTACTCTTACACCCCCTACAATTTATACTATATCTACAACTTTGGCCATTTTTAAATCCCACATGTTTCAAGAAATTCACCATTGTCACCTAAAGGCCCAGACCCCCTGCCTGCCCAGTAGCACTCACCTCCCCGTCATGAATTGCTTTTAACAGTTAGCAAAAACGTTTTAAACTCCTTCCTCTTAAGTTTGCATACAGGCCAACAGCGGGCAACACCATCGCCCTCACCCTCCACACTGTCCTCTCAACCTGGACCAGAGATACACATACGAGACTACTGTTCATTGATTACAGTTCAGTATTCAATACATATGTGCTCTTCTAAGCTCATGTGTGAATAGCCCACCCTAACAGGCTGGCCACACTGGATGCGTAAGCAACACCTGTGCATTTTTTTTTCCTTATGGAATTACTGCATAAAGTGTTTTGATTCAACCTGATGAACTCTGACCTGCAAGTTCAAGCCACTGACAGGCTGTAAGCCAAGTTGGCTAACTGCAGTTTCTCTGAATTTTGAGGGAAAAAGAGCCAGAAAGTCCAAAATGGAGGAAGCTTTTGTAGATTATTAGGTGTGTTGCACCATTGCTCTGACTGAGTGCTTATCGTTATCTGCCGATATACATTGTAAAAACGCTGATGAATAAACTCATCAAAAAGGCAGGGTCTGTTGTTGGATTTAATCTCTAAATCATTCTTCCTGATGCCATCAGACTGTATAACACACACTCCAAAAAACTAAAATAACGTGCTTCAAATTATCATCAATGTAAACTGTGCACCTTATCCTCTCACACAATGTGGAGTTTACACCAAATACATGTACTGCAATATTTTAGCTGAGTACACTTTGTTTTGACTTAATAGCATAGCTGATTAGCATGTTAGTGATTAGCTAATAGCAGAGGTAGTTGACGACCTACCCCAGCCTGTTGGACCTTTCTTGGGTGACCAGGCCTTAAATCCCAGTGTTTAGAAGTGGTTTTGTTATACAATCTACTCTAAAATAGTGGATCTAGGTGATGTTTATCAATGTACATTGTCCCTGAAGTTAAGTAAATCCTCATTTCCATTCAGTCATGTGACGCTGAAAATCCTGTGATGCACCCTTTGGGTACTCTCATGTATCCTAGCTGAAGCCTCATGAGGATCTCTCCTCGAGGCAGAAAGAAGATCATTGGAAAGTTCTTCATGATGGTGCACAGGTAGGAAAACTCCCTGGGACATAACCCAACTGTATATACAAAAGTCCTAATGAGTTGATGATGTTCAGCTGTGTAGACAGGCAGCATCTCAGGGCTGAGTGTGAGTAACTGGTGGACAGGGGGGTGTAGCTGTCATTTTAACATGCTCAACAGTTACACTTTTGTTTCCAGGAACTTGATCTGAATAAATGTAATGTCGCTTTATGCAATTACATCCCTCATCCATTCCAATGGACATGATTTTTCTACAGTTTACATCTATAATTGCTGTCGTCTGACTTCACCCAAATGCAAGGATACCTTCCAGTCAATCACATTGTTCCACATCAACTGAAGTTGAATGCAGTCGAACTACATCTAATTTTTTAGCAAGCATTGCCACTGTGATGGGAAGGGAATTTGCGTAAGGTACATTTTAATCAAAAAAGAACATAATTTATGTCTATACTGTGTTTAAAGTAAACTTCAGATGTCGTATTAATTATAAATGTCAACGTATAATATTAACGATTAACTTTTTTAACAAATTACAAATTAATTATAATTATAGTTATAACAAATCAATAAAATGTGTCCACTGGAATGGACTAGGGATCTTTTTCTTTCTTTATGATTATGTACACAGAATATTAGACTCAGGGGACTTTGAACACAATATTTCCTTGAGGTAATTTAACTTTTAACATTTTTAATATATGACTAAAATGTATATACAATGTGTTTTAAGGCAATACTTTATTCATTGGTATGAGTTAACCATTTGTGAAAAATGGATACACTCTTGTTTTGCTGGTAGAAGATCTATAAAGACTGTTTATTGCAGTATTCTACAATCCGTTCAGATCTCAAGCTAATTGTTTATGCATGCATTTCAAGTAGTAAATCAGCATTACACTATTGCATGTGTTACAATAATGTGTTTGAAACATAATGAAATTAATTATTATTCTATTTCTAACTATTGTAATTTATAATAATTCTAACATATTAGAATTCTTACCCTTAACTATCTATTCATTAAGTGAGTGTTTGCCTGTTGTTTACAATTAGTGTCTCCGGCACATGGCCCCTTTAGTTGCCATGACCTGGCTTCTCTTATCCACACAAACATCTTTCTCACTTTCAGCAGGGGATAATCCAAATATTTGCATCATGGTGACATTGTTTAGACAAAGGTCTCTGCACAGGCTCCATGCCACGTGTCATGTGGTTTTTTACAACTGCACACATAAAAACACTGACGTAAACACATCTGACTCTTTTCTAGTGTCCTCTCTACTGTTCACAGAGCAGAGGACTCAAACATGCTCTAATGAAGGCCTGTAATCTGTAATTCTTTCAACATGAGTAATCATGAATAATGAACATCTATGCTCTTCCCCTTACCCTCACATAAATCTAGGGGAGGATGGTGCATTTGCGCTGTTCGACACTTGCATATGAAGACAAACATGCTAACACATACAAGACAGCACCACCCAGATGTATCAATCACAGAGAGAAGAAAAGAAAGACAGCCGAACAGCGTATCCCTGCTGTTTCAGAGCACCCTATGGATGTGAAAGGAAAGAACTGTATATCGAGTATATGTTCACTGTTAACCACTTATTACACAACCAAGCAAGGTGGAGCAGTATTTAGTTTCTATGCTCCACCTGTGGAATAGCTTCCTGAATACCTGAGGTCTGCTCTGACTGTCATTTAAATCAGGGCTTAACACATTACTGTTCACTGTGGCTTTACAATAACTTAGAAACATAACCTGTTTAAAGTCTTAAATACAAATTTACTATATTTAAAAAAAAACGTTCATAAAAAATGTCTAATGTTTTAACTAAGTGGAACAAACTGTAACTGCACTTCTATCAGTTGAAAATAAAAGAAATGAAACTCAGTCTTACTCATTTGGGATTTTTTGTTACATCTTTTCTTTCTTTCTTATTGTACTGGACTCATAGCCATAAAATAGAACAAAAATAGAATATATATATATATATGTATATATATATATATATATATATGGCATGAACCAATGATCTGTTGATGAGAAGAGCAACAGAGTAGCTTCTCCTTTTTCCTTGATTAGCACTGATTAAAGTTTATAACATTACATCATACATACGGACCATCAAATGACACTCCCAAGCTGCCGCAGAACCCTGCAGGTTACTGCTGCATCACCAGATTCAAAAGCCTGAACGCTCACTGTATCAAACTTGCAATATCTTATCTAAAGGACACCTCTTTGTTGATTATAGCTGGGTGAATGGCCAGGACTTACAGTCATTTTAGGAAAACAGTTGAAAGAAAGTCATCAAATAGCATAACGCACGCAAGAACTTCAAGACAGGTCATTACTTCAACGAATGTACTGAATTTTGTCTGAGGCCAAAGCCCCATTAGTCACCCTAAGCTCAGCTACTGCTGCTGCGAGGATGTAAACATAACAGAGGTCTGTTCTGCCTGTGATCCAGAAGGGTCTGGACTGGCTTCTTTTGAAGAGGAACAACAAACAAAAAATGGCCAGATGCACTGTTGCCACTGTTGAAATATATTTTCAAAGAGGTCACTTTGTAGATTTATATGTTAAAAAACACTGAGCTTTATCAAGGGCCCAAGTTTTTGTTTTAAATATCTAAGATGTTTATTTACTGACTTGGCAAATTAATGAAGCTATTTTCGATCAAGAAGCATCATCCTCTTTGAACTAATGAGCAGTCAGGGGTTCATATCTATGCAAATATTCTTGGCAGCTACAAGTTTCTCTGTTCTAATTTTGGGCTATCAGAACACATTTCCATGCCTCTTCTTCCTACTTAATAAAAACAGTGTCCTACCATCAGTAGACAACTGTTCAAGTGTGGACATATAAAGCTACAACTCTACAGGACTGATGAAAATGTTGCATTTTCATTGGAAATGAAACGAATGGCAGCCTTCTTTTTTTTTTTTTTCGCAGCCAAAAAGTTGGTGGTCATTTGACATGAATGCAGGCAATAAAAAAATAAGCAAAAAAAAAGTTAGACATCTCACAATTTAATAGAAGTTATTCTGAAACTACTACATTCTGTCCTACGGAAGCCCTAAAGGGCCATGCATTCATACATTTTATTTCCTCTGTTTTCCCGTGATAACGAGTTAATTAATTCAAGATCTCGAGACAACAAAGCGATAGTGTAGTATATTAAATCACTGCAGGAAACATAATTCAGTGTAGCAATGTCAGAGGAGCAGGAGCATATTGATCACTGCGTCACATATCTCTTCAATCAAGGCCTGACACAGGCTGTAATAGCACTATGCCTTGCTATTATAGATAATATTCACATTAATGTGCGTAATCTAAGAAGACGGTTAGCAAGGCCTCAGCTATATCGGCGGCGCAATCTAAGTGAGCCTGATGTTGTTGTAGCATCCCCGGCTGGATGATAGTCAGACTCTCTACTGATGGTCCAAAGTGTTTATTACAGGAACCTTGTACAACACACCGTGGGACACACTGTAAGAGCTTGTACCCTTTATCAGCCTGGTGCTCAGTAAATCATTTTCGTCACGTTCAGCAAAAACCATGCAGACACACTTTCAACATGCAGACACACACGACTCACAAGAACACGGATGTTCTCGGTTCACAGCAAGATGCTTACAAAATAAAAGTCCCACATTTACCGTCTAATATGATTATTATCATATAATATAACCTGGCTTCAAAGAATATCAGTAAACTAAATGAAAACAAGATGTTCTTATAAACAATTATCACATTAAAGGCAATTTACAGTCGTTACACTAACTGACTGAGTCATTCACACACACACACACACACTCTTAATAATATTGTTATCTCAGGAAAACAAAGTTTCGTTATCTCGAGAAAATGATCCCGTTATCTCGGGAAAACTGAGGAAATTAACTCGTTATCATGGGAAAACAGAGGAAATAAAATGTATGAATGCATGGCCGTTTAGGGCTTCCGTACTGTCCTGTGGACCAACGTAGCAATTATACATTCTCATGTAAGACAAAAAAGAGAGATTGGTTTTGGCACAAAAGAGGAAGAATGTGCCTCTCTCCCAGTTCAATTTGAGAGATAGTTTTGAGATTTGTTTCGGCAATCGCAGGTGTTAATGAGTGTCGGGTTGATGGAAAAATCCCCTCCAACATGTTCTCATGAATTTTCAATCACAAGAAGAGTAATACAATTCAACCTCCCTGAGATAGAGTTAAAGGCTAATAATGGCCATGACTGCAAGTTAATGATATAGAATGTGGCTTGTACAATAACTTAATTAGTTTTGAGAATTCCATTTATAAGTGTGTTAATCATATATAAAACCCTGAACCTTGGGGTTACAAGAAAGTAGTTTAATGAAGAGCTTGTCAAGACATTATGAGGACAATAGAACCAGGGAACACCTGTTCAAAATTATCATTTTGATTATTATGGGTCAATCATCTGGGGACTCAATGGCCACTTCTAAATGCAAATCGAGTAACCCAGAGAAGCTTGCAGGTCAACTCTCTTCATTTACAGGGACAATACATCTGATAGTGAACCAAGAGGGAATCTCAAGGCAAGATAAGCACATCGCTTCACAATCTTTGGATAGGGATAGTTATAGATGGTGGGCATTATCATGGTTATGTCCAAAATACATACAAGATGACACTGGAGGTACTGGTACTGAAAGTAACTCCAACAGCATCAGAGATGTTGGCTTTATTTTAGAGATCCTTTTTTGATTTGAGGGATTCAACTTTGTAACAAACTGAACATCTTTTGTTGTTTATTATTTAACTACTGGAGGATGGTATTTTTTGGGAGAACTTTGGAAACTTTATTATTGGTTGAAATCGTTCCAACCAAACTCAAGATTAATTCTCCAGTCAGTGCTCTTCACCAAGGCACTGAGTCAGATCTGGAGTTGAGGCAAAATTTGGACAATCATAATACCTATAAATACACATATAAATACAGTGTATATTTCCGAAACAAGTAACTCTCACTACTTGCCATACTAATGCATGGATTGGTTGTTGTGGGGCGGATGTGTGTGGATGGTTGGTGAGCAAAGTGATATCGTGGGACGCTTAGGATAAGAACTGCTGTATTGGTTCTGATGAGCAGGTCTGCAACTTGGTAAATGTGACAAGTGCTGCTCGGTGCTTTGAGTAGTCCATAGACTAATAACGCTACTTGGTAGATGGAAATCCATTTACCATTTGTAGCATTAGTTGAACCATGCGAGGAAAATGATCCAGTATTCAACTTGTAAAATAGACGTTTCCATCACACAGATGTTAAATGGTCATAAAAGAGGCGGGACCATAATTTGCAACAATGGAAGCAACATTCCCACCTATCAAAAAAAAGGATTCTCCTCTGGGGGAATAGGTTATTTTACTCTTGCTGCTGCATAAAACAACACAACCCTGTACAACCCAAGCAGAAAGTCCTGCCCAGCAGGAGACCACTCAATGCAATGACAGCAAACAAGCTCATGGGTATATAGACCAGGGTGAGTGGTCACAGCTAAACACACAGCATGTCAAATGGTAATGTACCAGAAATATCTGGGCTGACTGTTGACTGCAGTGAGTTAACTTTACTTTCAGTTTTGAATCCTGCAGCCTTGGAGAAATTCATAACAAATCCACTATTGTCCTTTAGTCTCTTGCTCATTCACTCTCTTTCAACATGCCTGCTAACTGCTGCTTCCTATACTCTTTGCTGCTGCTATCTTTAGCATATATATATATATATATA
>CAEMYA010000716.1:0-52254 GCA_903131615.1 Diplodus sargus | reverse complement strand
CCCCCCCCCCCCCCCCCACACACACACACACACACACACACACATCCTCTCCCTACCCAGTGTCACTCACTGTTTTCGAAACAGGCAGAGTGTTTGGAGACCCTCTACATCAGCAGGGCGCCTGCTGGACGAGCTCATACTGCATCATTCATATGCACATACACTATGCGGTGTATTCACATACACACACATACTTGAAAAATGTTAAGGGAGCAATTTGATTATTTTCTCTCATCGTGTACTTCATATAATGTCCCCAGACTCGCCGGACCCAGTGTATTTATTTTTCCGCTCTCTACATCAAGTGGAAAAAACTGGGTCTTATGGTATTTCTATAGGCTACGACATCTTGTGTGGGAAAATGTTTCTTCACTGAAACAAAAAAATAGCTTGAGCCTGGCTCACAAATGCCAATAATCTAAATGACAGCAGTGGAAGATGAGAATCGTAAGTCTTGGCACTGCTTCATATGATTATTGTCATGCGGGAGTGATGAATAGAGCAGGCAGAAAACATCAAAAAGAGGCACAGAAGAACACACTCAAGACGACACAACAGATGGGAAAAACATCAGTGTGGCGGAGGAAAGCAGATGACAAATGATGGTTATAAAAATGATTAGACAAAAGCTAAAGAAAGACACATACCAGCTGATGGCACATTTCCTTTTGCTTTTGTCTCGAGCCAAGTGTCTGCAGAGCTACGTGAATCACATCACCCACTCATTCCCAATTCTCTCACTACCCGGATCATAACATAGGCTTCTGAGTCAATGCCAAGCATGTGCATTGTAAACAGAGCCTGGGAGATTGGCCTAATCATTTATACAACCTACGACCCACAGAGCAACACCATTTATCTTGGGAAGCAGAGGGGACACACTTGAGGAATGGCCGTTTTGTTTCCGAGGAGCCTGCTGTGCTCAGAGAATTGAAGAAAAGTGTGTGTGCGTGTGTGTATCTCTCTCTCTTTGTTTCTCACGCACCTACACACTTGCTGCTGACTCACAAGCTGTTTACATTAAGCTACATGCCCCATTAACATGTAAAATGGGGCTGCAAGTAATGGTTATTTTCTTAATGGATTATTCTCTTCATTAATCAAGATAGTAAGTAAAATAATAACAGTGAAACATCAGGAAATTGTAAAATAAAAAAAATGTCCATCACAACATTCCAGATAGCCCCAGTTTGTGTGTCTCTTTATTGTTACATTCAATTCATATCCAATTCCCCAATCGCCACCCCACCTCAGCCCCCTATGTAAAAATGCTATGCTTTTTAACCTATTTTTCACACTGTGGTTGTTTCTTTCATATACATAAGTAACATGTTTTTCAAACACATGCTCATACCTAAACAGATTGAAGAGGTTGACTGCCAGGGACCCCCAAAGCAACATCTATCAGTATTTGCAAGTATTTGCAGTCGCAGGTGTTTGCATTTAGGCACTAAAACTATTTGGTTGGCTTAAGGGAAATATTATGGTTTGGCTTAAAATATTGGGTTAGGGTTAGGTTCCACACATTTAATTAATTATTATTATTATTTATTTATTTAGTTAATTTATGTAATGTACGTCACCTGAAGCTAGTGTTGGTAAAGCTGTTGAGTTGCATTTTGTGTAACAGCTCAAAAACTCTGACAAATAAAAGAAAAAAACAACAATAACAGTATCTGTGGCTTCTGCAGGTCCATTCAATCATCACATCCTGCCCCTATAAAAGACAAGAGAGGCTATCTGTCTGTTTGCTGACATACCAGCCTACATAAATGCACTCAGCCCTTTACACTCATTCTCACAACAATAACATACTAGCTCGACGGTGGTAAGTTCTAAGAATATCCATGTTTGTTGTATATGTTTGTCATGATAATGTTGGTATTATATGAGAGTGAAACACGAGTTGGATATGGTGAGTGATTTCAACAATACTCTGCACACACAGCACACAGCCACTGAGCCAAAAAGCAAGTGAATGGCAGCAGTGAAAGATATCATTCATCTGCAAGTCAAGTAGCACTAAGCACACAGCCCCTGAGCCACAGAACAGAGCCATGGCAGTAGCAACAGCCTCCTTCAGAGGCTAGCGGTAGCAAAAAAGCACACACCAGCCCAGTAGCCAAGATTACCCAGTCAGCACAAAACACACTCTACACACTACAGCAGTAAGCAGTAATTGTCGCACAGCCAGTGTGATGGCTATTTTGTTTGAGTTTATCTGATTGCAGCATTTAACAGAGCAGTTTATTTATGTACTTATTAGACTACAAGAGCTAAGAAAACATTGTTGAACAAAGCAAACTAGTTTCTCTAATGAAGATGGGCTGTTTATCAGGACCCCATAGTTGATAGAGACATAGAGGGTTTAATTTCTGACCCTATGCTGAATTTAGATTTAACTTGTGTTTTATGTGTATTTTTCGATACAGTGAAATTTTAAAAAAAAAGAAAAAGAAATTAAATTTCCCAACATAAATCATTTTAATTTAACTTGTTTCACTCCCCAAGGCCCCCCCCATTTTATGCATTAAAATGTTTCCAACAATGTTCCAACAACAGAAATCTGTAATTTACTCAAAGTGTGTTTCATTTCATAAATGAAATGAAACACACTCACATGTTACCTGTCTGTAAAACATTAGCTCATCTGTATTTAACAATAAAGGCAACAACTCCCATGGTCCCATCTTACTTACATCTTTTGATTTGGTTTAAATATTATCAAAGTTACAGGTGCAAAAAAAGGAACATTAATTTTAAAACGCTAAAAAAAGGAACTTAAAATACCAGAAGATTATCTTCCAGTCTGAAAACCTCCTCCTGGTGCTGCTTGTGGTATAAACACCAACACTCCCTCAGTACCCCAAGCTTCAAGACTTGAGTCAGCTAATAGGAATGCTAGCCGTTCTGCTAACTGAGCTAACTGAGATCACTAGCTAACGGCAGCTACAGTTATCAGCAGTTACTCTGGTAATATTTTGCCCTCTATTTGTTTGGAGTATGAATTTCTTGAAAGTAACCAATTCTTACATATTGCATCTTTAATGTTAATACATGAGAGGCTCAAACTGGGTTCCAAGGTAACAACATTCATATAGCCGGATCAATGGTCCAAGAACCAAAAACATCCAATTAACTGTGAGAAACAAAAATCTGTGATTCTTAATGTTTGAAAAGCTCAAACCATCAAATCTTTTGGCTTGAAAAACATCTTCAATGATGGACCAAGAGTCAAAATAGTTACAGTAAATAATAAGTCATTTGCAATTGACAAATGGATTAATGGACCAATTATTATAGCTCTAAGCATTATGCACAAAATGTAACACTGTGCGAGAGAGCTTTCTTCAACTACAGCACATATCACACCTGTAGCACCCTGCCTGCTGCTACACGCCTGCACATCGGCAAAGATGATTGGTTGTTGAATGGTTGTTCCCTTTAGATTTCCGTGATCATCTCAGAAACAAGTCATGTTTGTTCAGATATTAACAACTGAGGATCTGATCGTTTCCTGCCTTCAGCATCATGTTGGATTAATATCATGGAAACAAGCTTCATGTTGTTGATGTTGGTGAGAGTCTGCCTTGTTCATTTCCTGACAGAGAGAGTGAAATGAAGTGGTATTACAAACAGCCCCATGGCTAATTGTATTTTAATACACTTAATCAAAGCTTAATTAGTTTAAAGGTGCACTATGTAGTTTTGGGGAGGACATTTTAATGAGAGGAGGAAGATCTTCATTGACTGATTTTGTTTTCTTCTGCCTAAACAAACTAAATAACAAACTGTCTTTGTTTTCATGACTGTTTAAACAAACTGACCTTAGGACAAGACAATTTCAGACTGTTTTACTTTCTTTATATTTGGCGGACTGAGTTTGTACTATTACCTAATTAATATGGTAAATATTCAAATTCTGAGTTTGAGTTTCTTCTCCAAAACTACATATTGCCCCTTTAATAGAATCAGCGTCTTCTGTGCGTGTGCAGTGATTTGAGTTTGCTGTTTTCCAGTGAACATTAAACAAACATCTGTACCCGCAATAAAGGAATTTAAGACATTTTTCAGACACCTACCTGCAGCACAGCCTTGATGGTGACAGGGGAGACGATAGAGGTGCATATCTTCTCGCCATTACGCATCTTCTGGCCCATGACGAAGAGCATCGGCGTGGCGAGAGCGAAGGACGCGATCCACATGGCGCTGATGAGCTTCTTGGTGCGGCTCCGGGACATGATGCTCTTGGCTTTGAACGGGTGGCAAATGGCCATGTAGCGCTCCACGCTCAGGCTGGCGATGTTGAGCGCGGTGGCGTAGGAGCAGCTGTCCCGAAGGAAGTAGTAACCCCTGCACAAGGCATCCCCAAACACCCACGGGTGGTGGAACCAGATGAAGTTGTAGAGCTCGATGGGCATGGAGAGCACGAGAATGAGCAGGTCGGAGACGGCGAGGCTGGCCAGGTGGTAGTGCACGGTGCTCTGCAGGTTCTGGAGGGTCTTTTTGGTCAGCAGGGTGTACAGGGTGATGGCGTTCCCAAGCGAGCCCGCAGCGAACAGAGCAACGTAGATGACAGTGACTATCACCCTGGAGTAAACGTCGGTGTTCACTTCCAAATCTTCCTCCTCTGTTTTGGAAGCATCGGTGTCGTTATCAAATGACAACAGAGAGTTATTCCCAAACAACCTTTGCGCCAGAGCGGCCAAGCCGGCCAAGTCGCGCCCTGCAGAGTGCGTGGAGTTTAAATCCATTATGCCTCTGAGAGTGAATACATGGACACAAAGTCAGATTGTTCGAACTCAGTGGACATGTGCTGACTGCAACTTGTTCATCCACCGGATCAAAACGGGTTGAGTCTCCGTCTGTATGTCGGAGGAGCGCAGCTTTTCTATTTGGCACGACAAGAGGCGTGTTCGCTATTGGATGCGCTCCGATGACGCACAGCCATTCAGTCAGTTGAGCCTTTTACAATTTTCACCCTGGAAACCAAAAATAACGACAAGGACCAACACATAGAACATAGTTTCATTTTAGAAACACTTCCTTATTTGTCCTTCTTTGGTTTTGTATGGATGATCTCTCTCTCTCTCTCTCTCTCTCTCTCTCTCTCTCTCTCTCTCTCTCTCGCGTCGGCCTTTCGCTTTCCCTCTGTCTGTCTCTCTCTCTCAGGCACAGAAGCGCAAGTAACAGCTGGAGACCACCTACACAATATATCAGATCGCGTTGGAGGCTGCAGTTTAGACCGAGTCTTCAGTTCTAATGATCCTGTCACAGTGTGGAACAACATTATTACTGGGCAGGCAGAGAGGAAATGTTACTCTAATGGTTACTCTACAGGAGCTGACACTGCTGGGACTAATGTTGAGAAGCAGGCGCACACACACACACACACACACACACACACACACACACACACACACACACACTCACACTCTCTATACATATTTGAAGGTGCACTGTGTGGTTCTGGGTAAGACATTTTAATCCGAGGATCTTCATTGACTGATTTATTTCTGCCTAAACAAACTAAATAAATACCCACCCACCTTTCTAGCTTCAAACAGTTCTATCAGTCATATTGTAAATATTAAAATTTTAATTTCTTCTCCAAAATGACGCAGTATCACTTTAAAAGAAAAACAGAAGACAAACACTTCATTTTAGGTGAAGGACATAGCTGTTAAATGAAATGTTCAGCCAAACATGTTATTCAGTAATTGCCTATTCAACCTTATGCTGATGGAATGTCAGGATACGCTTCTTATGCCACGGAACATTTCTGGAACATTATTGCAGCATTCTCCTAAACACCTGAAGTAAATGTGGACATTATATAATGAAAAGAAATAAAGACATTGCTCCATTCCAACGTAATCCAAGTCTCCAAAAGCCCAGAGATCCTAAATTGACTTGTAAAGATGTTTCTTTTTTTACTGTTTCTAAAGCTGAAAAGCTTTGTTTTTAAAGCTCACTGTAGCTGCTGCGCATTTGCGTTCTCTCAGTCCGGAGTGAGAGTATGAACTCAACTGCTTTTCAAGCATGTAAATAACGTCTTTTCAAAATTGTCTGGGATCTCTGGGCTTCCCTACATCAGACGAGCTGCATGGAGCCATTTATTTTTTATTTTTTTAATGCTTTAAAACAAGTTCCCACTAACTTTAGCTGTTAAGCAGCAAGCTGCAACGCTGCTTTTCTGTGAAGCTCCTGAAATGTTTTGTGAAAACTTCGCCCAACTTTCCATCAGAATGAGAGTGAGAAGATAACAACTCCATTTTCATTTTTGGGCTGAACTTATCGCTTAACAGCCATGTAGTGCATCTAAATAAGATGATGTTCGTTTATACTTACCCAAACAACAAATTATTCTGTATGATTTCACTTCTTTGAGTGGACATGTCTCTGCCACAGAGCTCATTATTAATGTGTGTCCTGAATGCAAAGACACACACACTTTGTAATACATCAAAGCATGTGTGTGTTAATGTGCTGCATTAATACTGAGGGAGCTTGGGGTGATGTCCTTCAGACTATGAGGAAATGTCCGTTGTCTTAAAGAGGAAATCTCTTTATGTTTCCGGCCCCGGGGGCCAGTGTCTCTGACTGCCCAGAGTTCATTGTATTTTGCTGACAGGCTATCATGGGGAATTAAACATATAGCCTATCATTACATTACTTATAATAACTGCCAGCTGGTCACAGTTGAGCCTGATACATTAATGTAACTGGATGTATAGTACATACTGTATCTCTGCAGTACCTTAAATATGATGTTTACTGTGGGACAGGATATCTTTTTTTACTAATGGATTTTCCTTATCTCGTCCACTTCCCTATGGGGTCAGTGGGTTGGCGGACAGTTAGCCTAGACATGAGAGGACAAAAACAAACTTACACACTGGATTAATGCTCAAGTCAATTCATGCGTAACAGTTTGTCAAAACAGTGTAAAGTGTGTATCCAGAGTGTTGGGAGTCTTTTTCTTTTTCCCTGGCAAGTTTTGTTCAGTGTTTGAAGGTTCTCTTTAGATTGGGTGTTACGTAGTCATATCAGGGTCAGTATTAGCAGCAAGTGCACATTACATGATCCGTACATTTACAAAATAACAAGATTTTAAAATGTACAGGATGATTTTTAAATACATTATGGGGTTTACAAATGTGATACAGTTGTGGTCAGAAAGGCAGAAGACACAAAAGTTAAATCATTAAAATCATTTGTAATCAGCGGGTGACATGGTTTTGTCCTCTCTGGACGCAGCTTCAAAAATCCTCAAAATACTTTTCACCTCTCCACGTCATTTGTCTTAATGCTTTTAATGCTTACATACTCTATAAGCAACTGCTACCTACAGTATGTGTTCATATTTTTATTCAGACTTTCTAAAATTAGTAATAGAGATATAGAGCCCGACCTAATCCCTTATATCGACATCGAGGAGCAAAACATTTCCAGTATTGTTATATTGTCTGATAAACACACATTTTTGCAACAATTCTTCAAATGTGGTTATCAGTGATGGATAGTAACTAACTTAATTTACTCAAGTACTGTATTTGTAATTTTAAATAGTTATTTTGAGGTACTTGTACATTACTTGGGTATTTTCATTTCCTCCAACTTTATAGTTATAGTTTGCAGATTGCTTGCTGCATTAGATCCAAAGTAGTGCATTTTAAATGAGTTTCTTTACTGCCAGTCGGCATGAAAAAGACAAATTCTGATAACAACAAATATGCTGAATATCCGATCCGATAATCACATACATTCATAAATGTATGTATAATTTACTTTAACCTGTACTTTTGATACTTAAGAACATTTAATATCAGATCCTTAAGACTTTTAAGTAATATGTGTATGGTCTGCATTTTAACATGGTAAAAGATATACACTGGAGGCAGCATATGCTTAGAAATAAACTTTATTGTCTAAAATGACATCAGTGCACAGAAAGAGCAAACTTAACTGGGAATGTAATAATTATAATTAACTCAAGCATCTTTTCTGTATTCTAATAGCTAAAAAAAGAAGAAGAATGCATCTATGCATATCAGACAACATATATGATGTATCTGTCATAGGCCAATATCAGTCAGTAATATCAACCAACCAATCTGACTGTCAGGCTCTAATATTTTGTAACATTAACAGTTTTATGAATTCATAACAGGCTTTATTAATGAGTCTCATTAACTAGACTCTCTTTTTTTGTCTCATTTATGTTTGACATGAGCAGAGTATCAGCGGACATCTTTAGAATATGTCATGAGAAGTGAGTTTACAATGCACTTCAGAGTCTGAAATGCAACAAGAGGACAGAAGTGTTGAAGTATAAGTGCTACAGGCAAAGGTTGCATGTCAGTTCTTTCATATTCATATGAATGATAAGTTTTGAGATTTAGAGCTTGTGTTTCTCAACAGAAGAGAGTTTCAACAATGGTCAGCTGTCTGCAGCAAAGTGCCTCAAATGTGAAGATTTACCTGCTTCGAATGTTTATTTTCAAGGACTGTACTGAAGTACACGTTGTGAAAACGGTAAAAACGGTTGGAACATTTTATAACATACAGCATTTTATTACCTTCTTCAAGGCCATTCATACCCTTTCTCTGTTTTTTTTTATACATACACTCCCACATTCTCTGACACTCTTCAGCTTACTACACCATCTGTCATCTTGACTACCATGGGGTCTCAAGCCTTCAGTCACTCTGATCTCCACCTTTTGAACTCTCTCCCACAAGACATTCCCAATAATAACTCTCACTCTGCCTTCAAATCCCGACTCAAAACATACCTTATCAAACTCTGTCAAATTGAGTGTTTCTACTATGTTGTACATTGTATTATATGTGATTACATAAAGATTGTTCTTCTTCTTTTACCCATGATTGCATAGAGCAGGTTGGTTAGTGATTGGAAGGTTGCTGGTTCAAATCCCAGCTCCGGGCTGAGCTGCATGTCAAAGTGTCCTTGAGCAAGATACTGAACCCCAAATTGCTCCTGATTTGCGGTTGGCACCTTGCATGGCGGCCTCTGCCATTAGTGAGGGCCCTGCGATGAGCTGGCGACTTCTCCCGGGTGTACCCTGCCCTCCTCAGAGACAGCTGGGATTGGCTCCAGCAAAACCTCCCGCGACCCCATAAAAGGGATAAAGCGGTTACAGACAATGGATGTATATATACAATTAAACCTTTCTTGAAGAAATAAGAGTGGGTGTATTATCCAACTGATTTGCTCTTATTTGTAGTGGTTTGTGACAGGACTAAATAAACATCCATCCATCCATCCATCCATCTGTTGTCTGTAACTGTTTATCCTGTGCATGGACGCAGAGGGCTGGAGCCAATTACAACTGACACTGGGCAAGCAGTACAACCTGGACAGCACAGTTCATCACAGGGCTGACATACAGAGACAAACAGCCATTCACATCTACAGGCGAATTGGAGTCAACAGCTAACCTGACCTGCATGTCTTTGGACTGTCAGACAAAGCCAGAGTACTTGGAGGGAACCCATGCAGACAAAGAGAGGACAAGCAAACTCTGCACAGGAAACATCAGTGCTAACCACTGCACTGCCATGCCAAAAACAATTTTAAAAAAGAAGAAAAAAATATTTATGAACCAAGTCTCAGAGCGGCCCTGCAGTCCAGATATAACTGGACTGTGTGAAACTGTGGGAAACAATACATTTTCTTCACTTGGTTTTCACCTGACAATCTGAGATAAATGGTTCTTTGGTCAAAAGAATGAAGATCTGCTATCTAATCTGCACTTGTCATTTGCAGTCATTTCCTTTGCAGCTTAAAGAAAACATGCCCAGCCCAGTACATATACAATCAATGTACACATCAGTGGATAAAACCCCAGAAATGACAGGGGAATGAAATGAGTCAAGAGCCAAATTACTAACTGATTAAACAAAAGCACAAATGTTTTCATTAGTAAAACACTCTTTTAAGTTGGTCAAATTGATTTATGTTCAAATGATCTGAGCTGAGACGTATTTAAATGACTGCTTCTTTCAAACCCCATGCCTTAAGTGTGTAAAGCAGGCTTTCTGTTAAGGCTCTGGTGTTTCAAGCCTAAGCTTATTAACCCTGCTGACATCATCAAGGGGTATTTTTCTTTCAGACTTTAGAAAGCTCTCCAGAGCCACAGGAGACATTACAGTATACAACTGGCTGAATAGTTGACTAGTAAACTGCTATTCATGTGTAAAACCGGTGAAGTACGCCTTTGACATGTGAAAATACAGAGCATATTGTACAGATGAATTCTAACACGGCATTACAACTGTAGACCACATCTTGTTTTTATATATATTTCTACTATATCAATTACTGTAAGGTACACTTACACTGGGAACACTACATACAACACAATACAGCATATTTTGTAGAGAGGGGATGTTTCTATTTTAATGATTTAATGTACTACATCTTTGCAATTTAAACGTTTTCATAACATGTTCTTGGTTAATACTCATTTCTGATTGGCCAAAAGGTGTCACTTAACTTTTGGTATACAGACATCTCTAGAACTTGTCAAGTAGTTCCAGTGAAACTGCCTGTTGACTGTCCTAAATTAATTAGTCCTCTATCTACAATGAACAGCATCGGCATCAGGTGGCTGCAGACATCTCAACGCTTGAAATAAATAAATTTAAAAAATAAAACACAAAATGTAGTCCCTCAGTTCATCATCCTATGAACACCACAAAGTGGTGCATGTAACACACAAACTGCAACAGGTAGTCTTGTAAAAAGCCTTATCCCATGCCTCATCAGGCCTGTCGGCAAGATCACAAACAAGAAAGTAGTATCTAAAGCCGACCTTTTTACTGGAGTAGTGAACAACATTGGCATTACATAAGGTATGGCAATAAAATGGAGTTTGGCTTGGGAAAACGTTTATATTTTGATAATAAAACATGATAATATACTCAAATTGTCTTAATGTTTTTTCTTTGACCCATCCAACCACTTAGATCATCCCCCAACTCAGACTTTTCCAACTCTTTATACAACTGTACTACGAGGTGCTCTATTTGATGTGTCGGGAGTGAGATCGGGCCAGTAACATACATTCTGTACAACAAATAGGTTCTGTTTATGTAACATGCTTAGGTTTGGTTGAGTCTGATTATGTTGTGGGTTTGCTTGTTCTGAGATTCAGTCTCTGACTGCTGTGCAGCCAGAAAGTGTTTTATGCCTTTCACAACTAACAGACAAAAGCTGTTGTCTGAGCTATCTCAGCTGCAGCATGACTACATATGTAGGTGTTAGGAGTCATATTAGCAGCATGGCTCTATGGATAGCACTGTTGTTGTGCTGGTTAGTCCGTCCATCAAGGTACTGAAACATCTCAATAAATATTGGATGGTTTACCATGACATTTTGTACTTACTCTCATGTCTATGATGGAGAGGATAATAATCTTTGTTCATTCAACACCTGCCCTACCACATTTATAATAACAGTAAAAGACAAAAACAATCAACATTAAGTGACATAAAGGTGCAAAATATGCCTATAAAAATGTAAAAGATGCTCAGAGCTACAACAAAATCCAGCCCAAAATGAACCACACTGTAAAAAGTGGGTGTCAGCAGTGACTTCAGAGATGACTGTTTCTGCTTCATCTCCTCAGGAAGTTTGTTCTAAAGCTCAAACGCATTGTCATCATCTGAGGATTTCACATGAATCTTGGGGTCACATGGAGTTGAGAGGTCTGTGGTACATAAGCCAGACAAAATGCGTCTTAAAAATGATTAATAATCATCAAGCCAACTACAGAGCTCCCTGATGGTGAAGTTAACTGTAGAAATAAAACATTTCTAAAATTATCTTGATGCTGCATTCTTTGTAGTTCACAGATGATAGACACACATTTAAACGGACAGTGTGTAACTGTTTAAGTAATTTATTAACTCAAATCAACGTCTTCGTTCATAAGTAAGTCCGCATTGTTGTACAATTACCTCTGCCAACAATCTGACATATCCTCCTAAGCGAAGAATTACCTATCTGAATATACATAGCACGGGTAAGCTCTACGGAGTCCGCCATGTCTTTCCGGGTGTAAAAAAACTATGGACTGCCGAGAGGGACACAAAGCACTACGTGGTAAGGCTAAACGCAATTTAGCGTTTTTAGCTTGACTGCAGAACTGAGAGGGAGCTCAGCGAAAGCGCTCGTCACTTACTAACATCTAACTAACTACATCTTTACCTCATTACTTGAATCAGTAGAAATACTCCACGCTGTTGGGAAAGAGTCCATATTTTGAAAATGAGTTTTTTGTCCGTCAGGGCCACCGTAGCTTCTGGAACGTCTTCAGGACGGGAGTGGTGAGCAAAATAGTGTTGCAATGTAGAGCCTCACAGCTAGATGGTGCTAAAGACTCGATATATTACACACTGTCCTTTTAAGGGCATGGGCCAACCAGCTGGTTTGTTCTTTTATTTGGAGGACCTATGATAGACATTGGCTGTCTCTTGCTGTGTCTCAATTTAGGGGCTGCATCTTTCGGAGGCTGCATTTGAAGGCTGATTACGTCACAACGCTGCACATAGGCTGTCCCAATTCGAAGGCTCCTCCAAATGCAGCCCACAAATGCAGCCGTCTGTACCCTCTTTTTGGAGGATGCATCCCTACTATCCTTCGTGGCCTCACATATCCCAAGATTCTTTGCACGCCGAAAAAGAAGAAAGATAGAGAGAAAATGGCGACGTTGAGTGGCGTAGATCGTCACTTTTCTCTCTGAAGGACACGCCTTCGAAGACCTCAAAGGCTGGGTCCTTCAAAGGATGCAGACCCTAAAATGAGACACAGCATATATCTAACTTACATGACGCATACAATTCTGGGATATTTCAGCAGTATTGTCAGCATGTGTGAAAATCCTGCTGTTCACCATAAGTACAAAATCTCAATTTCAAAATTGACTAGAAAAAAGTCATGAAGTCATGGAAGATGTACAATTATGTCGACAATCATTATCTTTATATAAGCATCTAGAAAAACTATTGATATCAATTAAAGCTGCAGTCTGGAGTTTTGGAAAAGTGGACTTAGCCAGAATATTTGAATGAGCACAGCTCACTGCCCAGTACACACTGTGTGAGGGAGGGGGGCTGCCAGAAGCGTATGCACAAGAATGACTGACACTTCTCAGACATACCCAGTGTTGTGCCTGAACGCGCTCAGTGAATTATCGTTTATGATCGTTTCATATTTTGGGCGAATGTGAGCTGAATGTACTGCATTTCTGCCTGATGAACGTTATTGTGAACGCGTTCATTCTGGCGTTTGTAAACGGCGCTCTCTCAGAGTTTTACTTCGTTCGAGAATGCCAGATTTTCCAGGTGAAAACCGGCTAAAACACACCGTAAACAGGCCATGTAGCAGAAAATCACCCAATCTGGCAACACCAGCCACCACAGAGCTGCACCGCCGCATGCATCTTCAAAATGCGAAGCATGGAGGCAAAAACAAATGAAGGCAGCAGCACTACCTCAGATTCTGCCTTAGAGGTAGGTAAAAATATCGATTCATCAATGCATTGCAATATACTCCAATGAACAATGCTCTGCCTTTTTGAAGTTCTTCAACTCCAAAATTAGCACAATTTTATGAGCAGCTGGCCTCTGCTAACTTCATGCAGCCTGATTTGCCATCAGGAAGTACCATGAAACCATCCCCATCTACTGTTCTGTGTGACTTCAGTCTACCAACTGAAAGTCACATCTCTGAGCTCATTAAGAAGTCCAATATCTCCACATGCCACCTGGATCCGATTCCTACAACCCTAGTCAAAGCATGCCTGCCTTCTATCATCTCACTGGTAACCTTCATTATCACCTCCTCTCTCTCCACTGGTACTGTTCCCCCTTCACTGAAAGTTGCCATAATCAGACCAACTCTGAAAAAACCTGGCTTAGAATCTGCTGACTTAAACAACTATCGACCTATGCCCAATCTGCCCATTTCCAAAATTCTTGAGAGAGTGGTCTCATCTCAACTCCAGACCTACCTTGATAACAATAACCTCCTTGAACAATTCCAATCTGGTTTTCGCCCCAAACATAGCACTGAAACAGCTCTTGTTAAGATCACCAATGACCTCCTCCGTGCAGCTGACTCCGGGCTGCTCTCCATCCTCATCCTCCTGGACCTCACGGCAGCCTTTGATACTGTTTCTCATCAGGTCCTCATGGATTGTCTGGCTAGCATTGGATTGAGGGGCACTGTATATCAGTAGTTTGCCTCCTACCTTGCCGACAGGACACATTATGTATGGATTCAAAATTGTTCACCACAGAGTTCCACAGGGTTCAGTGTTGGGGCCACTCCTGTTTATCATTTACATTTTACCTCTTGGCAATATCTTTCGGCATTATGGCATCAACTTTCACTATTATTGCTGAAGCCCACTTCTACTCTCCCCTCCAGCACACTTACTGCGTGTCTCCATGATCTTCAGTTATGGATGACGAACAACTACCTCAAATTCAACAGCGGTAAAACTGAAATACTCCTAATTGGCACTAAAATTAAAAAATTATTAACAGGTACTCTAATGAATTATTACTTAATCAATATCGAAGCATGAAAACCACACTCTCAAAAACTAATATTTCTTCAATCGCCATTGCTAATGCCACCATAAGCCTCGGTTGCTTTTTGGTGAGAGTTTCACTTTAACTATGATTGCACTATTTTATATCTAAACACATCGTGTGCCTTTGTTTACATTTCGAACTAGAACTTCCTAGAGGAAAGATTTTTAATGTAAGATTACTTTTTGGAATTTGAAAATTATCAACAGGTACTCTAATGAATTATTACTAAATCAATATCGAAGCATTTAAATCAATATTGAATCGAATTGATATTGAATTGAACTGCAACCTAAAGAATCGAAATTGAATCGAATCGTGAGGCTCTTAACAATACCTAGCCCTACTCTGCCTCCACCATTAATACAGCATCTTCGTATGAATACTTAAAACAATTTTATGAAAAGGTCAATGTCGAATCTGACCTTTTTGTGTAAACTTTGCCCGTGTCATGACTGTAGTTCTGTTCATTGTGTTCTTGTCTGGTTTTGTCTTGTGGTTTCTTGTATTTGATTTCCATGTCTTTGTATCTTGTCTTGTGTCTTTTGTTTTTCCATGCCCTCATGTGTCCTTTAAGTTTTCCTGTTCTTCCCTCTGCCTCCCTCTGTCTATTGTGGTGTTCATGTTCTCATGTGCTCCTCCCCTTCATTATCTCACCTGTTGGGCCACTTCACCTGTTCCTTGTCTTGTCATCAGTGTCTGTGTATTTAGTCTCTGTGTTCCCTTCACTCCTTGTCTGGTCATTGTGTTTTTCTCAGCCTCTGTCTCGTCCATGCTCCAGTTCCTGCGTCTGCTCCTGTCTGTTCCTTGTTCCCCATGGTATGTGTTTTTTGGACTTTGAGTTTTGCATTTTGCTTTTTGAGTTGAACTTTGATTATTTATTGGTTTGTACTTTGTCTTGCCCTTTTTTGTTGCTACTTTGTCTGGCTCTTCTTGTTTTCTACTTTGCTTTTCACCCCGTTTTGTCTGTTTTTGGGTTTTCATATTCGGCTTTAAAGCTCGCTTTTTGTTTTTCACAGATCTTGCCTCATGTCCCCTGTTTAACTGCATTTGGGTCCACCTCCTCTATCCATAGTCTTCCCTTCTAACCCCGCCTGACAGAATGCCCAGAACCTAAAATGGACCCAGCAGACTATAGCCTACAGCTTTGTAGGCTGGGGGACAGTTTGTTGGAGGTTTTGAGTGGTGAGGCTGACACGGAGGAGAAGCTAAGAGCCATAGCAAGTTTTGATGAGGAACTGTTTATTAGGCCTTGGTTGAAGGCAATCCCATGTGTTGCACTTTTTATAGCAGAGCTGGCTAACCTTCGAAAGGCCTTGGAGTCTCAGGTAGGGGTTAGCCACCATGCTTCAGCCACAGCCAAGCTACCAGCCCAAGCCCATGCCTCAGCTCCGGCCTCAGCTCCAGCCCCAGCCCATGCGGTAGTCACAGCCCGGCTACCAGCCCAGGCCTCAGTTTCAACCCCTGTGCCTGCCAATCCTGAAGTGTCTCCTCTCTGGGGAACCCGCCTGGCCTTCAAGGATTCCCAAACTAGAAAGCGACGTTCTCGGCAGTGCCCAGGCTCCCTGAGGTCTGGTGCCCTTTTTTGCTGAACCTTGCCTTCCTGAAGCCCCAGCTGTTCAGTCGGCGGCCCGGTCGACACCTGCCAGCGGCCTTCAGTCGGCGGCCCGGTCGACACCTGCCAGCGGCCTTCAGTCGGCGGTCCTGACGGCGCCTGTTCCTGCACTTCAGTCGGAGGACTGGCCGAGGCCCGTTCCTGCAACTAAAGCACCCAGCTAGCCTTTCAAGGTAACAGCGAGCCAAAACAGATCCTCTACCACCAAAATCACATTAACAGCGTACAGTAGCGGCTCCGTTGTCTTCATCTCCCAGCCGCAGCTGGACAACCTGATTTTGCAATATATTGTGGGAGACCTGCAGTTTCAGTGTTAAAACTGATAAAATAATAGCTGTCTGTGGTTCTATATGGGCTGTGGCACTGATTTTGAAAAACAATATACTGACATACTGAAAAAAATTAACTATGAACTAGTTCATTTTTGGAACTGTGAACTTCATTCACAATTTTTAATTATGAACTATGAACTGAACTAGTTCATCTTAAAATGTGTGAACTGAAGTTTGAACTAGTTCATGTAGAAAGTGAACTTTCCCTACACTGGATATACCCCTTGGCTCTGATTGTGTTGATCCGGAAGTGGTGGATTCTTGCAAATCAAATTAGGGCCACTGGGTGGAGCCACAGACAGTGGATTTTTACACAGCTGACCTGTATCTTATTCTATGGTCAGATCATGATGACAATTTTAGCAAATATAACCAAAAATGTGAAACTTAATTAAATGGTAGTTATTGTTTATCATTGAATTAATTAAATGTTAGTTAATGCTTACTGTTGGTTAAAGCTTACTATTGTATTATTGACTTGTTCGTTATTACTTATGCAGAAACACTTCATTAATATAACAATATTATGTTGTATTAATGAACTATAAGTTACTGCTTATTACTATGTTAATGAAGTGTTACTGCTTAATCTTGTATTAATTAACTGTTGATCACACTGACAGATGAAAATGGGTATTACTTTACTACAAAAGAATGGAAAGACAGCAAATACTGAATAAGAGGCACAGAGGTTATCAAAATTGTCCTTTTTTCCTTGAAACAAATGTCATGCCATTAAGCTAACAATATAAAACCTATCCCCTTGAAACATTCAACAGCATAAAGATAATTGATAATTGCCCATGTGTCCTTGCCTCAAGTGAAGGAGTTCAAGTACCTCAGGGTTTTGTTCACGAGTGAGGGGACGATGGGGCGTGAGATTGACCGGAGAGTCGGCGCAGCGGGTGCGGCGTTGCATGCGCTTCACCGCACGGTTGTGACGAAAAGGGAGCTGAGCCGGAAGGCAAAGCTCTCGATCTACCGGTCAATCTTCGTCCCTACCCTCACCTATGGTCATGAGCGATGGGTCATGACCGAAAGAATGAGATCGCGGGTACAAGCGGCTGAAATGGGTTTTCTTCGCAGGGTGGCTGGGGTCTCCCTCAGAGATAGGGTAAGAAGCTCAGCCATCCGGGAGGGACTCGGAGTAGAGCCGCTGCTCCTTTGCATAGAAAGGAGCCAGTTGAGGTGGTTCGGGCATCTAATGAGGATGCCACCAGGGCGCCTTCCTAGGGAGGTGTTCCTGGCACGTCCAACTGGGAGGAGACCTAGGGGTAGACCCAGGACCAGGTGGAGGGATTATATCTCTTCTCTGGCCTGGGAGCGCCTTGGGATTCCCCAGTCAGAGTTAGCCGATGTGGCCGGGGAAAGGGAAGTTTGGGGCTCGCTACTGAAGCTGCTGCCCCCGCGACCCGATTTTGGATAAGCGGTTGACGATGGATGGATGGATGGATGGATGGATAATTGCCCATTGATTGTTTTTTTTATTTGGGAACTATTTAAACTACTAGCTCTTCCTCTACTACTACTACTACTACTACTTTTTCCTCTTCTACTCATAGGTGTGATTGGCAAAGGACAAAAAAGCAGGAAAATATACGGCTCCACTATGTCTCTCTTTACATTTATTTTCAGCTAAGAAAGAAATGGTTCACCCCACAAATTCTTAGGACACAGTGTTTCCCCTTGATTATTTTGTAACAGCAGTGCTCTGAGTCAGTAACCTAGCAACACTAGGGGCGTCCAGCGGCATGCTCCCCCGGAAGAAAATTTTAAGAATAACCCCTGAAATGGTGCCTACTTGTGAGATATTTTGGGGGGGGGGAAAAAATCATTTTCAGAATTTCCGAATCTAAGACAAAATAGTGTAGAAGCTGACATTGCCGCATGACAATATGTTAACCTCTTGAGCATTAGATAACTTTTTTACCATTATTTTCTTTATTGTTATAGATTCTTTATGGAAAGAGAATCTGTTTTAGAAATCAGTGGGCTACATGATATGGAAGCTATTGAGAAAAAACAATTTCTGCATATAAATATTCCTATAAAATACAATAACAATAGGTGTGTCTCATTTCTCCAGTTTACTAATACAATCTGCTGCTACTTTGGAGTCATTGGGTCACATGACATGGAAGATATCGAATAAACTGCAATTATTTTGTATTAATATATTTATGCTAAGTAATTTGATGATGGTCCCTAAATCAGTCTCCAGCGATTCAGCGCAAGGCGTCCTCCTGCTCCTTACACTGGCTGAACCTCATTAAAGTCGCGGCTGGACCGAGTGAATATCCGCTGAATATCCAACCTGAAACTAACTTCACCCCTGTTCGATGAGTCGCCTGTTGCAGACTTTGAATGGGATGATGAGGATTTCAGTCACTCAACTTAAACGGTGACTTGTAGAAATTATACAAACAGCAGTAATGACAATGATCTATTTCAAGATAACTTAGTGCTTAGTGCTTTCACTGTGTGCAACTTAAATTCACCATTCGGTCCATTTTTTCTTTTCTTTTTGCAGCGCTGAAAACCCCACAGCAGAATGCATATAGGGGAAACAGTGACACATCAGATAACTTTCCGAAACAATTGCAGGATATTTGATGGAGCTCTGCTTTGAATGACGTTCCATTGTGACAATTGAATGGAATACTTGCAGAGTGACATGAAGACATGAATCAGAGGCAGAAAAAACATTGACAGCGGTGAGTGGTCATTATGTTTACCAATACCTGACCCGTGCCTTGCGCAACTTGATACATTTTCAAATGCTGAATTACGGTGGACAGCGAGGGACAAATTTGAAACGCAATCAGTAGATCTGCTGTAGCTGTAAACTGTGTCTGTTTTACTGGTTGGCATTTGGCTCAGTGACGAATAAGGTTTTAAGTTGACCAAAAATGGGTTAAAACTGCAGGTCAATGTAGTTTTTACCTTTGAGCATGTTATTTACTATTTTTAAAATCTCATCTTTAAAAAATATATTTTATTTGATGACACCAGTCAAAAATGTCATACTGGATAACGATAATGAATTTTCAGAATACGTTTTCTAGCGTTATCCCATATGACACAGTGACTGAAAAGAGTAAACAAAGCACATTTTAAGAGAGACTTTTTAACCTTTCATGATTGTTTGGGGGTCCTTTTGGGTCTTCCTGATGGCCTAACTTCCTGTCTGATAATGTGTGCCCTATAATGCCCCATGAATTTGCTCCAGATTGCTTGTTATCCCGGATGACATTGGCTGACATACCAGTTTTGGTACAAGCTGCTCCAAAGCATAACAATCCACTGGATGTCATATTTTCAAAGGCAGCACTCATACAATAATGCCTGGGGCAGAGATTTTTAAATTTATTTTCTTTTCAACTGTTTTGTAGCTTTTTGCATTTCACCATGAGGTCCAGACAGTTATCCGGTATGACATTTTGTGACCATTGTTTCTAATAACTCTTAAACTTAGGAAAATGTATTGAGAGTTTTACAATCATTAGAAATAGAGATTCATAGATTGAATTAATGTGTTTTTTATTAACATTTTTTGTATTTTTACTCCATGAATGTGCTTTGGACATCAAAATTGCATGTCACGTCATGCCATTTATGTTGAAAGTTATATAGCAAAGCTGGCAAAATTTCAGCAGCCTGCCAATGGCGTGTGACCTATTTATTTTATTCACCAAAATATATTTTGACACGCATTTGGCCAGTGGCGGGTGCCAATTTTAAACCCTTCTGGTAGGCAAGACACATATGAACTTTGATTGCATTTCCATGGAGTAATAATCATACATTTTTATCCTTGAGCTGCGGAACTCTACTGCACTCGGTAATCGACTTGTCAGGGCTTCCCCACGACAGGAAGCTGTGGCAGGAGAGTGGTGAGTTGTGTTCACTTTACCATAGAAATCCAGCTGAGATAGCAGAGGTTTGATGCCTTGAACTATGTGCTGGGGCCCTATTTGTACATTTGCTGAAGTGTGGTGCTGTTCTGAGCATTATTTGTGGCTTTTTGATGGAGGTTTCTTGGTGGAGGCGTATACTGCAATGTATTGTTATCATGCGGTCTTTTTCTGAGGTTGCTAAAACTACGTAAGCTAGCCATCTGCAATCTTGATCTCTCAAGGGGGGGTCTTACTCGTTGTCACGATGTGTTAGACCATGGATTAAACTTACACCAGGGTATCCCTTTAGGTATCAATACACTTTTGTTTTTGCTCCCAATTTTTACAAGTTCAAGTTAAAGATTTAAGACTTTTTTATGCACACAGAAGGCTTATTTCTCTCAGATTTTGTGCACACATATGTAAAAACTTTGTTAAAGTCAGTGAGCACGTCACCTTTGTCAAGATAATCCATCCACTTGACAGGAAGGACATATCAAGATGCTGATTAACTGCATGGTTAGTGCACAGGTATGTCTCTGGCTCCTTATGATAATAAAAAAAACACTCAACACACAAGTAAAGACAATTATTAGCCACTTAAATATGCAACAAAAATGAGTTGCAGATATGCATGTTTTGGTCACAAATACTGCAAACAACAAGGCTTCGACCATGGATCACAAAACCAGTCTATACCTGGTATTTCAGCAAACATAGGGATGTTACCATATACTACATTGCTTTTATTGTCTTGTGAAGCACTTATACAACTATATTTATATACTGTATAGACTATCAGTCTGATTAATACCAGATAAGCTAAAGAGAAACAGCGAGGAAGATCTGTGTCTGTCTGTGTGTGTGAAATATGAAAACACATTTGGTAAGAAATAATCATTTTCAATAGCAGCAGAACAAAATCCAGCAGGACATTTGACTACCCGGTCGTGTAATGGTACATTTATGCAATGGCAATGAAATCTTTTTCCTCTGAATTCATCTACTTTAACAGTAAAAACAGGAAAGGCAAGAAAGATTAACAGAGCAGCTCAGTGTTAACCACACTTGTTATCTAAGCCACCCTGCCAGGTCCATTTATAAAGCACAATTAGGGGGAATTGTTGCAACACAACATCAGTGGCACAATTTGTGGTGTTAACATGGCAGTGATGACTGCTGTCACCACAGGTCTTTGTAACCTGACACCTAGTCAATAGCAACTTGCACGCCCTGCCAATCTGTGCTTATTTGTTTCTTCACACACTGTTTGGCCAGAGTGCAGCAGAGCAGGACCTGCCCTATACACAACAGGGTCTGTGCCCGACTTGCTGAGTGACTGATGGTTTCGGCTCTTAAAAAATGAATAGACAGTCTTGAATGATATCCTCAAAAGGCTTATATAGAGAGATGCATTTACACTTACTAAGATACATTTGGGTATATCACCTGTTCATTCAGCTGAAAAAAAGAAAGGTAATTGAAGCTGACAGTCCCTACATAATCCTAGAGTGATTACATGTGTTTTAATTCAGTCATTATCTACTCATCTCTATGCACAACACTAATGTATGTATGTATGTATGTATGGATGGATGTATGGATGGATGTATGGATGGATGGATGGATGGATGGCTGGATGGATGGATGGATGGATGGATGGATGGTGGCCTAAAACAAAGAGAAGGCCTTTGGAGAAATCAAAAGCCTAACTACTGGGGCCTTATTGCCATTGAGGAGCTACAGGGCCAAAAGCCCAAAAGGTGTGAAAAACAGAACTCAGAGTTACAACCTGCCCGTTTTTGTTTTTGTGTTAGAATATTCGTCATTATTGTTTTGGATCCAGGAACTCTGCACAACCCGGTGTTTCCTCACCGCCTGCAGAAGGAAGAGGTTCTCGTCAGAAGGAGAAACCCCTGAGGTCCGTTCCTTCCATCAAGTCGACATATCGCTGTGATACAGCCTGCCGCCAGCTTTTAGGAAGCTAAAGCTGAACTTGTTTGCTGGCCACTGTTTGAGGGAGAGACGGCCGTTGTGCTGTCCTTGTTGTCTGATAAGCGTTAGCTTAGCTACCTTTCCTTTGACTCACTCACACTCACACACACCTAGATACACGCAGTTTTATGAGCGACCTGTTATGGTCTGAAACTATAGCTAATAACACCACTATAACCTAAGATACTGTGTGTAGTGATAGTTGACTTCAGAGGAGGACTCCCTGCGGTAGCACGTCTACCTTTATGGAACTGTGGGTAATCCCTCTAAATTCACCTCGCATGACCAAGACGACGTGGCCGCCATCTTTGTTCAAATTTTGCGCACATGTGCAGTGATCACTTTTGGTCGACATATTCACTGCCGCCATTTGTGAATCCCAGGTATCTCATTCAGGATCTGAATCATCACCTTGGGATTCGTGTTTTCGCGTGACTTCGCCAAATCACGTTCTGCGCTTCCTGTAGTCTCTTCAGCGAGAGTTCTTAAGTCACGCCAACTTCTTCAAGTCTTCAAAGGGACTTCCTGTTACACACACACACACACACACACACACACACACACACACACCCCTCCACCCCTCCACCCACTTATATGTTTGGCTTGCTTGTGTTTTTGATGTACTGTTGTTTGTTAAAGTAGGTGGTTTGTGTTTTGGAATAAACACTGTTGCAGTGTCTGTGATTATTTTGCACAATCCCATATTGTAATAACTGCTGGTTGAAATGGTCAGTGCTCGGATTCACACCTTCCCACTTATCTAATTATTGATATTTTCATAATATTGACAATTTGACTAATTTCAGGCTTTGAGACTAGAGGTATATCATTTGATTATTGATCCCTGATTCCAGGGTTGGGCCCTGTGTTTATTAATGAATCCTAGTAACCTATAATTTTAATTAATAATAATCTATTAATCAATGATCAATATGTGTGTGTGTATATATTTGTGGGGTGGCTGTAGCTCAGCGGGTCGACTAGTGATTGGAAAGTCGCTGGTTCGAATCCCAGCTCCCCTAGGGCGGAGCTGAGCTGCATGAGAAAGTATCCTTGAGCAAGATTCTGAACCCCAAAATTCCTCCTGATGTGCAGTTGCCTCTTGCGTGGCGACCTCTGCCGTCAGTAAGGGCCCTGCAATGAGCTGGCGACCCCCGCGACCACTTGGAAAAGGGGGATAAAGCGGAAACATCCGCTAATTGTTCAGTGAAATCCTTGTGCACTTTTCTCCAAAGGTGACCCCATTCGCATGGGCATTCTAAATATATACATAAGTATGCACTGTATCACTACACTTGAGCCCTGCGCGGGACTGTTTTCTTCATACCGCTCCTGCCCGCTCCCGCTGAATTTCTGACCATTACCACCCGCAGCGTGTGTTACACTCCCGCCCGCTCCCGCAATGTGTATGTCCACTCCCGCCCGCACCTGTAAAACAACTGAGAATTTATGCCCGCACAATAATAGAGATGCATTGATTTTGTGCCTTCTCCTGTCCCACAGGAGAAAACATGTAATTTTATAGGCTATTAATAATGAGACTCATGGGGTTTGTTTGTTTCGTTTCCCTGGGCCGCGTGTCTTTTGATGCACTGGTCAGGAATAGCGCTCCTATTTCGTTGTTTTCATTTAGTTTTTAATAAAATAAAGGCTGTTTCATATTCTATTCTCCTCCTCCTCCATTCCCGTGTATCTCTCTTCCAAAATGCGCCCACAGACACTAAAGGCCCGCTCTAAAGGCGCACTGGATGCGGGGATACTGGAGATGAAACGCGCCAGCAAATGTCAGACTTGCCTTGCTTATTTTTTCTGTTGTAGAGACCTTGTCTCAGCTTTTTTTCTACTTCATGTTTTGACTCCGTCATCCTGTCGCTCCCGCAGTATTTGTTTCAGCCACCCGTTCCCGCCCACAGCAAAGTTCAAACCGCCCGCTCCCGCAGGATTTGGGTTGGGTCCCGCGGGACCTGGCAGGACCCAATCCCAATGCAGCCCTCTACATCACATTTAATGCAAAGCAACACTCACCTCAGAATATATCCATTTGCCTTAAGTAACCTTTATTCAACCTCTCCAGTCAAAGTCATAGCACGTTCACTAACTTTCATCCGGGATTCTGATTAAAGGTGGTGTGAGGCATTCGGTGGTTGTTTCCTGATTTGGCTTTGTTCCAGACATGTTCTAGTTTTTCAGTCCTCACCAGATTGTTAGGAAGACGGGAACCTGACAAGGCATGCAGTCCCAGAAACATGTTGATACTTTCAACCCTCTTTTTCAGGGTTCATCCTAATTGTACGTGAGTGATTTTCTAGGCCCAGTTTTTTTCTTGAATTCTTTCCAGGTGGCTATCATGCAAGCGCTGACTTTCATTATTTGTGTTCTCCCCATGCTTTTTTGTATTTGATTAAATTAGACATTCACTATGTGGGAATAATTTAGTGATGTTATAAATGCTGTGGAAACACATTTGGACAGCAAGTGATGGTTGATGATTGACCACTAACAGCAGGTAATAGATCAATCAGTCCAGATTGACATCCACCATAGGGCTCCTTACATCGTAAAGCTGCCCTGTGGAGTTCTGTTTAAACAAACAAAATAAACTGTTCTTGGCTCTGTGCATGGCTCTTGATGGGAAAAAATCTAGTATATTTTTCTATATCTATGAGCAAGAAAGGGACTGCTGGGCCTTGGTGGAGATATTTGCTCTACCTAGTGCCATTCTAGTTATGGTAAGAAACAATATGCACTCAAAAATGTTAAGAATATTAATATTACGAGCATTAGTAACAAATATTTTACATAGCGTTGGTTATAGAGAACTAAAGTGAGACCAGAACATCTGTTCCAAAGTAAGAAAACCTTATTCAAAATCTTACTGATGTTTGCAATAATTAAAAAAACTTAAAATTATCTTTCTTTTGATCAAAAAATTCATTTAACATCACATTTTATTCAATATCATTGAACCATTGTACAGGGAGGGTTGTGTGCCGGACCCTGAGGCTGCATATTTACAACCAGTGCTTCTATAAATGCTTGACCAGGGTATTGACTATCTAGTATTTACACCAAAAAGATGGTCTGGAGCTTGGCGACAGTGTCAGTGACTGGTGATCATCTGAATCTGAATCGGAATCAGTAATCCTTTAATGTCCCACAAACAGGGAAATGTGTTAGTCCCAGCAGCCAAAGGACAGAATATTGCACAAAAACAAAAACCAATAGCAAAAATAAACAATACAATTAAAAAGATGAGAAATAGAATGGACTTATATATACATAGAAACCTAATATTGAACTAAATTAACAGCAGTGAATTTTTATTCACAAATGATAATAATATGGGTATTAAGAAAATTCACCAGATGCAAAACAGAATTTCTATCTATCTATCTATCTATCTATCTATCTATCTATCTATCTATCTAACTATATATCTAGCTAGCTAGCTAGTTAGCTAGCTATCTATCACTTGGTTTCTGTATTCCCACCTTAAGCAGATCCTGTAAAACCAGAACACTTCGGACTTCAAGATGCCCCGGACATATGCGTAGCCCTGTAAGACCCAAATATAGAAATACCTTTCAGATGTTGTAATGTTGCAACATTGGGCTTAGTGGAGAGCAGAATTTCTGTATTTGTGCTCACATTCTCTGAACAACAGAACAACTAAGGGTTCAGTTGCAGGGGTTATTGCTTACTTAGCCCCATAAAGGTATATAACATTAATAACAATCACACATTAGTCATATTTTTATGAAGAAATGTATTTGCTAGACATCTTGAGAGAGGATGATGGTGTGCCAAAAGATGTTCATGTACCAAGGACAGGATTTGATGGGGGACTTATATTTGGCTGTAAATGAGTCCAACAAATCCACAACTCCCATGTACTTGTTGTAGGCACCAACAATGTAAGGCCTCTCAACTTCAGTGTAGGTTCGGCTGGCCTTGTCCCAGCTTTGAATCTTCTGCACAGGTTCAGGTCCAGAAAAGGATGACACAGGTGTGACGGTTCCTGTTGTTAGACCATTTGACAGCACAGATGTTGTGATTCCCCTCCACTCTGACGTCATCACTTCCTCTCCCCTTTTTCTTCAAGCTCTTCTCGTCTTCAAGGTCACAGTTGGGCAGGTGCATCTGCCTGGCTGTTCCCATGTAATGAATTCCCAAATGTTTTCCAGGCAGACAATACTGACTGCTTATTGTAAGTCGCTTTGGACAAAAGCATCTGCTAAATGCCCTAAATATAAATGTAAATGGCTTAGCCTATGCTCTCTACTTATCATGCTAAAAGAATTCACCATCCTAATCACCAGCCCTTTAGTCACACAATTCTGCCTTGACATGGCAATACTGTTTGTTATACTCTCTAATTATCATACTAAAAGGAAAACATGCATACCCCCACTTACATCCACACCAAACATTAGGAACATTTTCACCTTTCCCAGAACTGAATTGTCTGTTGATATCCTCTTTGTGGACAAAGTCATGGAATTTAGGTCAGTCTGATCAAATTAACGACATTTTTTAGAGATAAAACTTTTAAATCAGTCAGATTTTACCAGAACATAACACAAGGGTAGTATGTATACTGTCCATGTATAAAGAAAACACTGTGTTTCAGGCAGTGGTGTAGTGGAGGGAATACAACCTGTTTGTGCCCACTGAAACAAGCCAGCTATTTTGACTACCACACTCACCCCGTGTTGTAGAATTGCAACAAATATATAACAAGCTCTAAATGAAATCTGATTAATCTATTCCACAATAACTACATATGTACATGTTCTAGACATTGTAATGACAACACAAAAAAAGTCAAAGACATTTTACTAGCAGAGTACAGAAAGAAAGTTATATTCATGGATAACAGATTATCTGTGGATGTTTCAGCAGCTCGCCTGCAACTGACATGAAAGTCAGGCAGAGACCCTCAACAGAGTTTGTTTTATTACATGACCAAAGCTGTACCCACATGTGTTAGGTTGCCAGGTACACTGATATATACCCACACAAAAGAATGACCATTTGATTTGTATCACAATGTAAAGTTAACCCGGCTTTGTGTGGATGCTGTTCTGACCCAAATGCTTTTTAGGAGAGAGGGAAATTCACAAAGTGAGTTCTGGCTGCTCGGGCAATCAGGCTGTGAGTGTGAAATAAATCACAATCCAGTGCAGTCAGACTGAGCAGCAGCAGGCATTCTAACTGTGTAGTGATCGGGGCAATGCAAAGGTTGGATAGACGGAGAAAGAGATGGAAGAAGACTGAAGAAGCAATCAATCAATTATAGAGGGCCATTCATGCCAAGTCTTGTCTAACCCTTGGATATGAAATGCCCAGTTGACCTTCACTATAGCAGTCAGTCTCACATTTATATGGTACTAATGAGACAGTGTCTGGGTGTGATGGATTGTGTGGTTAGGCGCTGTGTTAACAAATGAGCCTATATGATTGGCAAATAGAAACAGCTGTCTTGCTGAACATGTGGTATAAAACGACAAAAGCAGATTCACAAATGAGTAAATAAATGAAGACAAGCAATGTGTTTGGTGGAATGAGTCAAACTAGCATTTGTTTGATTTCTCATTCATTGTACACAACAGTTTTAAAAAAGTGTGCAATGTGGTGTCACGTTTTCCCTCAGGTTTAATGATTTGCCTCACTGGTACAAAATCAAAGTAGATTACCTTGTGAGTCAAGGCATTTTTTTATTTGTCGTTTAGCTCTTATCTTTATCTTCCCACAAGCAGAGCTGTGTGATTATCCATGTATTCATGGTCAGGACTGTCATGGATAGGACAAGACTGCTATTTTAGAGCAAGCAAGCTTTCAAACTTTTCAAAATTGAAGTTACAAAGAGTTTTGCTAACCCTAACCATAACCCTTAGGCTGATGAACAAGGCAGACAGTAGTTGAGGGGTACTGCGATAAAAAATAAAAAATAAAAAAAAACATTTTCCCTATTTCACATGGGGCTCAAAATTAAGGTTAGGAACAAAAATCTGTTCAAAGATTTTACTGTAGTATGTGATGTGCCACAAGGTACAATAATCTACTGTATGCATAGCTGCCAACTCTCACGCTTTCGCCATTTGACACACAGTTTTGCCTATGTTCACATGCATTCACGCCACACATCACACAGTGAAAGTGTGAGAGTTGGCAGCTATGCATACAGTAGATTATTGTACCTTTATTATACCTTGTGGCACATCACATACTACAGTAAAAATCTTGCATTTATCATGCGAAGTATTGTTTTTTCTCAGAAAAGTGGTGAGTATGACTTTATGGATCATGTTAACTTTGCACTCTCCACTTCTCCACCGTTGTAGAGCACCTTCTTCACCCTCCCAACTAAACATGCCTCGTTAAGGAGTGGCTTTTAATGGCCATTATGGCCAGCTGCATAGGGATCTACATCTGCGTGATCAAGCAGTATACACTGCTTAATGGAATACAGTGTCTTAATTATCAACACATTTTAAGAGGCTATTGTTGGTGAGATGCTTTTTTGTATTCTTGGACATATTTTCCCTTGTGCTAATAATTAAACATAATTGTTACGTTTTCTTTTAGCTGACTCCTTAATAGTGGGTCAAAGAGAATGTTCAACCATATTACATAATAAATGAAAGCGACTGTTCCATTTGTCTCCTCCTCTGATTTCTAATCTCATTCACATTCCTCCCTTACTTTCTTTATTTTCTCCCAGTATCCTAATAGAGTAAGTGATTGTGAGGAAGAATTGAAGGAAATGAGCAAAAAGGAAAGACAAACAGAGTCCATCCAGGGAGCAGTGAGTTAGCCCCAACACTTAATTGATGTCTGGAGTCTTCAGGTCATTTTTAGTGGACGACAGGAAAGCCAGAGCTTTCACTGAATTATCTAAATAAAAACCTCTTCTTGGGTGTTAGCCAAGACAAATGCATAAATTCCCACACCTCCAGAGCGACACTGTTGATTTTCCACCAAGAGAAGGTCTCGCTAATTTTTTTTCTAGCCTGCTCTGACTCTCCATTCCCCCTCTAACTGAATTAACAGATAACATATTTTAGCAGTTACATCAGCCAGCAGTATCAGTGACGTTTAAACGGCACAACTGTTCACCCCTGATGGAAAATGGATGAATGAATGAATGAATACATTCAAACACACACAAGCTGTTGTGTTCTATCACAGTCATCGCCCATGGGCCGTCAATCATGCAGACAACTTAATTTTCTTTATCTTCGAGCACTGTTGCTTCAATTAATTTCAAAGACTCTGCCGGTGTGATTCTTTAATGATATGGTCGGTTAGTTATTTCTACCAATCTCCTGTTTGAGTGCACTTGAGCATTTTGCCTTGATATACAAAAAATACCTCAATTACTCCAGGAGAAACTAATAAAGCTTTTACTGTACTGTTATATGCAAACTACACATTTGAAATATAACAGGCTAATGCAATATATGTTTGGCATACATGTTTTGTCATAAACTATGGAAAATTAGCATTCTAATTTCTGTTTTTTCCCTCTAATGATGCCTCCATTACTGCAGTAGCAGAGGTATCCTAAACATATAAACACCCACTGAAAATTATGATACTGTAGTGATTTTGTCTTGCCCTTTGCAGTTTAGAATTTGATACACCATACTAATGTTCTGTTACAATTGTATTGATACTGCTAGCAATACTGACCATTTCTTAAATTGGGATTTGTGGTTTGATAAAACCCTCATCCTTCCTGGGGTGCCTAACTCTTCGTATTTCAGTTTTTCCTGGCATATTGTAGCAGTCAGCATCCAGTGACACGTCATTTAATTCGGGAGAATCTTCAGTTTGAATCTGGCTAATTCACTGACCAAATGTTATGTTTTGAATAAGATAAAATAGAACTTTATTAATCCACAAAGGAAATTATTGTGCCAGAGATTGTGACAAATATTTAGTCCAAACTGAAAAAAGACAACCATTAACAACCGGGATGAGGGTCACACACTGGTCAATATTAAAATATAAAATATGAATGAAATATACAAAACATGCAAAAGTCGGAAAAGTTAAGTACAGAACCTCTAGCAATCCTGGATGGTGCTGGAAAATTAGTTTACCAAAATTAATTAATTAATTAATTAATTAATATGTCTTCTGAAAATTATTTTAAAGAACAATAATAATAATCTGAACAGAGAACAAATGAAGAAAAAGTGACTTTTTCAGAGGGATAGTGCTTGTAGTAGTTTTTTTTGACAGGTGAAAAGTAGCACCTATCTCTAACAACACAAGTTTTATGTGGAAGGACGAGTGTGTGAGTGTCAAGGTACTGTTCTCCCACCCTGCAGGAAATACATGCTAGCTGATTCTGTGATTTCTTGATTGTAATCAGATTATTATTATTATTATTATGTTGTTTATTTCGGGCATGTCAATTCATCATCATCACATTTCATTATTGTTCAAATAATACAATCATATGGCCGAAAGGGAAAAGCGGGAGCAGCCAAAGCTTATCTAGTCCCGCCCCCATTACCCACAGGATAAAATCTTCATCCTAATCTTTTCTTATCTTTTGCATTTTACATTTTTACCTAACAATTTCTTTTACTATGCCATTTGACAAAACATATTACAGCAGTAGCATACAGAGCTGAATTCAAGCTCTAGACAGTACATACAGATTACATGTGTGTCTGCACGTGTCCATGTTAGTCCGTCATGAATGAACAACAGTCTCATCTTATAGCCAGGCATGTCACACATGTCCACATTGTTGATACACATTATAACAACATCCTGCTACGTACAACTGGCATTGGCCTTGGACCATACAAGTTTCTAGGTTGAACTTATTGTTTGGGTACAGAATGTTTTTTGTTACGCTCCATGCCATCTCAACACAGTGTCTGTTGAGTCTGGTGCTCTGTAAACACAGCTTACAACGATATTTTTACCTTTCATTACACAGATTTCAATTGTCACACATTCCAATAAGTGATCCACAGCTTTAGACATGTTTTGTACTGTCTCATACTTGATGTTATTGTCAATGAATAGTGCAACTCCTCCTCCGCCTTTGTTTTTCCTGTTAACACATACAAGATTATATCCATCCAGGAAAAAATCTGTGCCTTTGTCTTCATTAATCCATGTTTCCGACACTGCAATGATGGTAAAAGGGGTTTTGAAGTGATTTAGGTATTCCTTGATGTGGCCGAAGTTGGTGTATAGACTAGTTGCTATTAAAGTGAATTAGAGACAGTTTCCTGTCCATCTCAATGCTGCACACTTCCTTGCTCAGCAATCCTTTCAGATATTCCCATCATACTCAGTCCGTGTAAGAACCATTAAACTTTGCTGTGCTGTAGTTATGAAGTGTTCGTGAGCCATACCTTAGTTATCATATTTCTCCAGCTCATCCTTACTCCTGATCTGGATTATTTTGACTTCTTTAGGTGATGCTCCATTTGTTTTGATGTAAATTCTTCAGTTTGCCGTCCAGGTGTGTTGTATTTTACCACCCTTTTCCAGTTGGCGAGCTGTTCTGGCGATGTCTGCGTTCTTATGATGGATAAGTTAATAGAAATCCAAAACATTCCATTTTTTTTATTTCAGCCAAGAAACATACAGATCAGTGCTTTCCTACTTAAAGGAGCAGAGGTTTGAGATCAGCGTAACCATCAGATTCCACCAGGCACATTTCTGTTACCTGAAGTGTGTGACACTGTTTTGTTCCATCCTTCATGCTGTTTCATTTCCTACTGTGAGCGTTGGAGGAGCTGTGTGTCATGCCTGCCTGATACTGTTGACTTGTTCAGATTGTGTTTCATTCCTTTCATTCATTTTCCTTGATTTTCGACTGACTTTATTTGTGACGGAAGTTGCAGTTCAAGTCAATTAGTATCAACATCAGGCAGGCATGACGCTCCATTTCTGATCATTTCCATGTTTTTTAAAAGTTAAAGGTTAATTTCTGCAACAGGTGATAATAGCACACAATCACTGTGGTTTTTGCTAGTAAAACTAAACTGTTGCCACCATTCAATATGTTAATCTACCAAAGACAGCAGATAAATTCACTATCACACATGCACATACACACACACACACACACACACACACACACACACACACACACACAGACTTGCTTGGAATTGCTTCTCAAGTGACTAGAATTAGCACAGGCCGTATTAGGGAGTAGGTGGGTTGCTCAGCTCACACATTCGGAAATCATAAATGGCTCTTTGTTAGCACTTGCACTTGAATGTCATTATCTGGCATTCGTTGCTGATTAGAATTATATTGCATATATAAGCAAGTGTTAGTAAGATGAAGGAAAACAAATGGGGGGAATAAATTAAGTGTGGGCAGAGAACATAGGGCCCAAAAGATGAGATAGGGCACTGATAAAAGACAAATCTGAACAGCAGGGATGAGACTCAGGGGCTTAAAAAATAATGGCCATGACTAATACCTGAAAATTGTCTTTCAATTTTCTTAGATTGCTTTTTTATTTTTTGGTATCATTATCTATCATTATTCTATCGTTTAGATTTACATGATTATTTATACTAATGTAGCATCTTAAAGACGGCTTGAGGGAAGCATGTTTTCTAGTTTAAAGTATCTTATTCTATTTATTCGTACAAAAGATATGCTTTCCAGAGGTACATACTGTGACACAAACCACACAAACCATTTACAATTTAACAAATCAGTTTCTTCCAGTTTAATTTGTTTGTTCAAAAAGTCTATGTCAATACCTGAATTACAGATAGTGGTCATTTTGCAAACAAGGGAGATGACGTCCCTCCCTTATATCACCTGTTGCCTATAACCTTGTCATTCCCACAATAACCAGGATCAAAATAAACTTGACTTATCCAAAAAGTGTATTATATTTCACAGATTCTTCTGTCTTATCAAAAGCTGGTTCGTAGAACCAGCAACACATTGGTCTGATATTCAGTTTGTAGTGTTGTAATTTCCCTTTTTTATTTTTGTGTTTTGTCCTCGTGTGTCATGTTTTCCCTTTGATTGCCTCCCTTTGTCTGTTTTCTCACCCTTTTAACTCCTTACCTGTGTTATATTAGTTGTCACCCCTTGTGTATTAAAGTCCTTGTCATTTGTAACCTTTTGGTTTTGTAATGTTTTACTTTTTTATTCCTGCCTGCCTCCTCTACTTTGTGATTCCTTTTGTATATTGCATGTTGGATGTTTGGATTTTGTATTGTTTTAGTTTGGACTTTGGATTATGAATCAGCATAATGCTTGATTTTTGTTTATATCTTCCTACCAAATTACATCATTACTCTTTGATTGTGTATCCCATTGAGACCAACAGCAAAGAGAAAAGAAGCCTGGACCAGTTCGCAGCAAAAATATGTAACAGCAGTGCTTTGGTATTATGCTATGGGGTCTGGGCGCAGGACTGCTTTTCATCTCTTTGGAATAAGCACAGCAACTGTATGCCATAGAGTCTACCTGGTCATCAGTACACTGTGGTCTGTGTTTGGCCACATTTGGTTCCCAAGGGACAAGAGGAGGTTCTAAGCTGCCACTTGCTGCTACAAGTATCCACTGCTGGGCAACTGTCCTCCAACTCATCACTTATCTTGCAGGTGCTCCTCAGTTGCTGGTGGTGGTTGTTAGCCACTGTCAGGCTAATAGTGCTAGCAGGAGTGACAGATTTATTATTCTTAGCTACAGAATCTTTATGGACACTGTTGTGTAGCAATGACCAGACAAGAGGGAAGATATAATATTGGCACAGGATGCAATCAGCTGATTCAATTTATCTCCATTTAGTCTTCTAGCTTGATTAAAAAAAAAAACATCAGTCACACAGCATTGTGACGACTAATGGTCGCTTTATACCGATCATCCACAACATTTAAACCATGTACTTAATATTGTGCAAGTTCCCCTTGTGCAGCTAAACCAGCTCTCACCCATCAAAGCATACTCACAAGACCTCTGGTGGTGTTCTGTGGTGTCTGGCAACAGGACGTTTGTTGTTGTTATTTTGGGTCCTGTATGTTGGGGGATAGGGCCTCCATGGATCGAACTTTGCTGCACATCCCAAGTGGCATCCATATGAATGCTAGTGCCTAGGTTTTCCCGGCAGAACATTGCATTGTAACAAGATGAGTGTCACAATGCAATGCAAAGACCCCAAAAAACGCGTCTGTTCATGTACAGACAGACATCGTTTGTGCTTCTCGAGGATCGCTGCAGGTGATAAGGTTAAGAACGTATTTCGTCCTCTCGTCTCATCAGTTATTGATCAGGGTGATCCCTTTTTTTGACCTGTCCAGTCTGATCCACAGACTGAGATCTGCACGCATGCAGCAGCGCTCCTCTTCCTCCTCAGTTAAATATCAGTTTATTTTTTCACATGCAGTCAAACAGAGTTGTTGAGGGGGCAGATGATTATGAAACAGTGGTGCAGAGGGTCCAGCAGCCGAGGACCACATCCCTCTCTCTCACTGAAGACAATCATACTGTTTAATATGGGCCGGTCCTGGTAAACCTGACCCTTAAAGAGTATAGGAGAGAACACTCGGAATGGTTTGATTTATGTTTCTGCCCAAAACACACTCATGAATAATTTATAGTCTTCATCCCACCTCTTTGCACTGTGTGCCGCACTTTGTGCCCAGATTATCCACCGCTTAACTAGAAAAATGGACTCAGACAAGCCCTACATGCACTAGTGCTTTAGAGGTCTAAATAGGGCCCTTAATGTTTTTAACGATTTGAGAGGTGGATGTGGATTGCTATGGTTTCTACTCAAAACTGCTCAAAGCAGACCTCAAACATAAATAGTCTCTGTAACATGTTATATATAAAAATGTTAAATGATGTATTTGCAGGAGAAAAATGTCTTTAGGTGCTGAGGTCTGCTTCAGTGTACTGTCTTGGTTCTGTTCTTTTTCTGTACATTAATCTTTACTGGCACACCACAAATCATGTATCTATCAATCGTTGAAAAGCAACGACGTTGTCAGCACCAGCATGATAACAACCTTTCTGTGTCCTGACTTTACCGTAATTCTAAGAGAATCCTATAAAAACTTCTGTGTGAAAAACAATTCTGTAGGTATGTTCGTTATCTGTATATGTGGCAGGTTCACTAATGTTGGCTGGCTGAGAAGCTTGCATGATGCAAGAGTGCTTAGATACTCCACAAAAGCTGAGACACAAGCTGCTGCAGCAAGTACTTCTAGCCCACAGTACCCCAGTGCTTTGATGAAGAGTGAAACTGCACACAAGACAACATTTGGCAGTTAATTCTCAGTCTAACCATATAGGTGACCAGTAAGATAAATGCCAATAACAATAAACATCTTGAACTGGTGTGATTGAGGGAGTGTATGAGCGGGGCTGTATAGGAGAGGGAAATAATGAGGGCTAGAAATGAAGAGGTAGCGTGTGGTGCCTAGAGACCAACTCCATCTATTAACCTGCTTCCTCTGATGAGTTATCTTGTCTCACTGGAGAGTGGGATCTTATCTGAGCTGAATGTGGGCTGAGTGGAAGTGTGTTAGCGATATGTTTCCTAGAAATACATAAGTGACCAAATGCATGCAGAGTATATAAGCTGGTGGCCGTCAGTGCTTCCTTTTCATGATTCCTTACAGCTGGCATCTACCTGTCTTTGTCATGTGGTTGCCTAATTATTTTTTGACCTATGTTTCAGAAATCACTCATGTTATGTATAAAAGGTTGTGTGGACTCCCTACTTATCACACACCTTGAGTTAGTGTGTGACAGGGGCTACAGGGGCCACAGGGCTGAAGGGCGCATTGGAGCCACTTCAAACTGGCACACTGTCCCCCTCTGCCACCTCCACACCTCCAGTCACCCCAATGATTGATAGCCAGAATCTAAAAGTAATCAAATGAGCATGTATTAAATAGAAAATCCCTGTTAAAACCTCAAATTCCTTTTATGTGAAAACAAATGTGAAATGTTTAGTTTTGGTGCACTGCAAAAAAAGCCTTGTGTTGTTTTCCTCACTTCAGCCATGTGTGTCCCTCACTCTCAGTTACCACACTGAGAGTAACTGATACTTCCCCGACAATTGAGTGAATTTGCTCATCAATGGGAGAGAGGTCAGCTGTCGCTGCTCTTCCAACCGGTCACAGTTACGTTCTGTCTATGAGATCTGCTTTTTGCAGTGACTCTGAGGTCTGACCACTTCTTTTTCAACTCTGAAATGATTCAGAAGCATTGACGGCTGCAACCTCATGTTGCAAGGCAATGGTGCGAGACAAGGGCTATGGCTCCCAATCAAAACTCTTATCTTTGTCTCGGTCTCCCCTCTGCACACTTCTATTTTTGCACAGACCATGTACTGCCATATTACATCGGGCATGGCCTTTATAATAGTCGGACAAACACACAGAGTTCAAAGGAAAATACATTTATTTGAGCTTTATTCAACATAGTTTCACTTTCTTACAGAGTCATTTATTGATCATTAGCTAAAGTCAAACCACATCGGTTCACATCTGGTCGCTACTACACTTGTCCCTGGTTACCTGGATGTTCTCTGGAGTCTTGTGGAGGTTGTAGGTGGCTTCCTCAACGCTCTACTCCCATAGTAAAGACATCAGACCATTTAAAGCTATGTCACTATCCAACTCCAGTAACATTAGACCAGCTATTGAAGTGGTCCTTTGTCGTATAAACGACTTGTCTTTTCTCCGTTGGTCCAAAAGATTTCAAAGATCCAAAAATCACCAGGAGTCTTCAAAGCTGAGTGCAATAGAACTTTATTTGCCGGCAAAAAAAGAGCAGGATCAGGCACAGACAAAATCCGTGAAAAAACCCAAATGACCCGAGGTTCAAAGCCTCGAACATCCTCTTTTTAAACACAGAAAAGGGGGTGTGTCCGTTCGGACAACATGGCATCAACCAATCACTATCCTTCTTAATTTCTGCTGACACTGTTATTTCTCTATGGAAAAATACCATTTTTCTCATGGAAAATCCCCGTACCTCTAGTGGAAAAACCCTGTATTACCTTCTGCGCTTGCGCGAAGATTGGCGTACGTGCAGAACTGCATGTCGACCAGATGCTCTTCGCCTCGCTTTGGTTTTTTTAAGAAGGTGCTCTCACTGTGTCCTTATCGCTGTCTCTTAGAAACTGTGGCCTTCGGCCTTCAGGTCTTCTGATAACTCAGTCCCTTCCTTGATGCATCCCATCATATCTAATCACTCTATGCACAATATTTTTAAACATAATGAAAGTGTTACATATTTGGTTATATGATGTAATTCTTAGATTTGTGGTTACATTTTCACACTTGACATCATCTGACTATAGCAGCTTTAAACAGTAGATGCACTTTTCAGTCAGCTGGTGCCCAGTAGTATGTTTCAGCAACTCTTTCACACTTGTTACGCTTTGTTTCTTACTTTTATCATTATAAGAGTTATTATCAGTTACAATAAGTCACTATTTACTAACTGTGGTTATTTTATACTGACCACTATCTACTTACTATGGTTATTTTACACTACACCTTCTCACCGTTAGACCCTTATTTGACTTACTTACAGGTGTGTGTAAAATAAAGTGGTCCTTCTCACTGTTGTGAGTTTTACAAATAAGGCCCCTGGTCTCATGATGATAAAGATTTCACATGTTTTCTGTTAAATACTGGCTTTTTAAATGATAGCCACTATAATTAAGGCTTTTTAATATTTCCACTGTCTTCTTCATTCTTCTTCTACTGTATTTGGAGTGCCTGGAGTGCCTTCCTGATTTTAAAGCTAAAAGGCTGTTATAGCAGGGGGTTAAACATTGTTGTCCAATGGGCCTGACAGGAATTAATCAAATTGGGCGTACCCTTTTATATTTTCTTACGTCTTCCTTCAAAATGACATTCACATATGAGATAGAGAGGAGCGTTTGATAGGAAATGGGAGATTTAATGAACAATGGATGGAAGTGAAAAGTTCTGAGGGCCACATGGAGAGGAAAAGCTAAACTCTGCCAGGAATGCTACCCGTCACACCGGGCTCCATCTCAGCTTCTGTAATCTCATTACTGTCAGAAAGAGAAGGGGATTAAGATTGTATCCTCTTGCCAAATCAGTCTGCCTGATGTTAAAATTTGCCATTCACTTTAGTCCCTGCTGTGAAAGTCCATTCTTTAGCCTTTATGTTCTATCAAACATGCTGAGCTGCACTGCTCTGAAGAATGCCTGTATTTGTTTCTGCAGTGAGTCAATGAGCCATATATATTACATGTATCACGACACAAGTTAGAAAAGAAGAACAACATTTGTGTCTTTATGTTGAAATGTATGTGTCTCTGAGGACGCAGTTGTCTTTTTAGTTGACATATTATGATGACAGCTAGTAAAAGCTGCTGCTAGCACTTAATGGAGTTGATTGAAAAAGAGGTTTAAGCATTCAAAAGATGCTGCTGTCACACAGACTGACTGGCTGAAGACAGTATAGTTTATATTTATGTTTGATAAATGCTTATCATTAACTTTCCTGTTTAATGTTGTCCACTTTGTCCTAGCTATTTATAAGTTAACATCTTATATGAGAGCTTTGTAATGATTGCCTTGTATGTCTGAAGTACTGTACATTCCCTCCAACAGTTTTCACTTCACCTACATTCCATTACTCAGTAGCTGTTTTAATGCTGCTTGCATTTTACACATTACTGCGATTGTATTTTTAATCATTATTATTATCACATACTTGATTGTAACACCTTTTAAAGCCTCATTATGCATTCATTGTCTTGATGTTTGATTACAGTGAGTTATCTGACCTATTAAGTTTTGTTCAACTCATGATGCCTTTCAGTTTAATGCCCTCAGATACATTCACAGGAATAAATATGAATGACTCAGTCATCTCTTACATTAACTGGATCAACTTAAATTTTGAGAAGACGTCATAGAGCAATGTCTTATAAAATCTCCACACACATTTCCTACTTCATCTGACTAACAAAGAACTTTAAATATGGCACGGAGGGAAATACATAATTAGTATAACAGTACAGTTGTTTATTACCTCCTAGATTCTTCAGGATGTACTAGCTGCTCAAACACTTGCATGTTGATCATCTTTACTGCTGAAACAGATTTGACCTTGTAAGTCATGTAGAGCCTGAGACTGTATATTATATAATGAACAGAGTTACATCTATTGGTTTGTGGACGACCATTTTAATGCCTCAGGTTTAGTATACTGTCTGTTACCATCTTGTTTTTTTAAGCCAGAAGTGACCATATTGGATCTGATTAAGAACCTGAACACATGCTATGTTAGGGACTTGCCTATCACAAGGTTAGGGTTAGGTAGCAACACCCTAAAGCATACCCTACTTTATGGTCTATTTGTGACCAGGCACATTGTTAGACCTGGGCATTCGGGGCTATTGTTCCAGAGGTTTTGGGAATAGCCCCGGTTCTCTGTGCCTTAAAAAAAAAATTATAATAATAAAATCAAATATAATTGCCTAATGATGAAAATAGCCCAAGAGGAGTTTTATGTGGTTGCATATCAAACGGCCAGCAGCCACAAATGCAACATTGTCACCAGTGCAAAATGTGCAGAAGCTGACCTGACTTCCTTATGACATACGCCCATATATGGGCAGAGTCAGAATGATTTGTTGCAAATTCAACTTCAGTGTTATTCTTTCCCCCTCTATGCGTCACTGATGTTACCAGAGCCCGTCTATTAGCTTACTGTTCAGTACCATTGCCGCGTTTATAGTAGTTACTTATTATGGATATATGGAGGTTCTTTGGGGAAAAAAAGTCACAGCCAGAGCAAGAAGACATGGACAATGAGATATCATCTCTCTAAACCCCTGAGGTGGAGCAGGGATAGCTTGCTTGCACAGATTCAGCAATCCCGCTGTGAATTCAACCTCTATATGGTCACCTTGACAACGGGTAGGCACATGTGTTAATTATTCTTATTTTAATTGCTAATTTTGCCCGCTGTGGTAAATCAAATCAGAATTGTGGTACTGGATGGAGTCTGGGTGTGTACTTAAATGACAATTGTTTTCTCTGAATACCCTACAAAGCCTACTGTAGGCAATGAAGCAAAGAAATTATAATAGGGAATGTTCTGCCTTCTCTAATAGCCTATGCACACAGCACAGGACTTATTACAGGCTGTAATATCTTTAACGTAAACATTACTCAGTCGGCTTATAGTGAGGGAAAATTAGCTTTATTTGTGATTAAAATAAGACGATGAGGACCCCAATGACTGGCCTTCCTTTCCTTCTCAAACTACGTTGAAATTGCATCTTTGATAGCCCAATTTTCTAAATTTCTCGGGGGGGAAATGGTAAAAAAAGACTCTATCTGCAGGCAGTGATGCCGGTAACGCGCTACTCTAATCTGACCACTTGAGTAATCTAACGTGTTAATATTTCCAAACCAGTAATCAGATTAAAGTTACTTATTCAAGTCACTGTGCATTACTCTTATTTTTATCATTTTCCTTAATAAAAACATATATTTTTGCTTTCTTCTTGCGTCTCGGGCAGGGATGTCGTGTGCGATAAGTCACGTTTTCATCATGAGGACAAGTCACATGTAACACCACGCAGCAACACAAACTCAAACCACAAGGGAAGGAGGAGTGAGATGCGCGTTTTCTAGCTGGAAATACAGACATTATTTTGAGTTTGTGTCAGCTTAAGATGAGAATATAAAGGTTCGTTGTACACACTGTGCTGGCTGTTCTTTTTAAAGGAGTAATCAGTAATTAGATTACTTTTTCAAGGTAACTGGGGCTAAAGCCCAGGATGCTTTGCACTCCTAGCAACGCCCTTGTTTGAGACAATAATTTACTAAATGGACTTCATGCTGTATTGCAGAAGACTTGAAACTAGTGATCGAGACCATAAACTTGTGAGGAAACTCTTTACTGAGCTAAAAACTCAAGTGAAAAGTAGGGTCATTTTCTCATAAGTTAATACACAATCTTTCTCCTTTTTAGGCAGCTGTAGCTCAGCGGGTACAGCAAGCAGGTTGTTTAGTGATCGGAAGGTCGCTGGTTCGAATCCCAGCTCCCCTGAGAGCTGGGCTGGGCCGAGCTGCGTGTCAAAGTGTCCTAAAGCAAGATACTAAATCACAAATTGCTCCTGGTGTGTAGTTGGCACCTTTCGTGGCAGCCTCTGCCATCAGTGTATGACTGTGTACGTGTGTGTGTGAATGTGGCAAGTACTGTGAAGTGCTTTGAGTACTGGAAAAAGTGCTATATAAATGCAAGTCCATTTACCATTTACTTTTGAAACCAGTGGAGTCACCCCCTGCAGGTTTAAGGCACCACATAACGTTTTTCAGGCAGAGAAGTGCTGGCTGTGTGCTCAGGAGCACTGACATCAGTGTTGTGCACTGAGGGAAAAAACGCTGCATGTGCGTCTTGTCTCTATTACAACAATATTGTGACAACCACTGCTCTATGATTGACACTGCCCCTTCAGAGTTTACCATCTGTTTGTTTTGTATCGACATTGGGACATCGGAGCAAGGAGGATGTGGGTGATTGTATAATCCACACGAGACAGGAATGCAGTGAATATATCGCTCAGGCCAGGAAAAAGAAAAAGAGCAACGGTGACGTCACCTTCGCCTTTCTGAAAAGCTGAGATTTTCAACTTGAAGAATTGGAGCGGCAGCATTGCTCCTCATTGGGAAGATGCTGGTGCTCCAAGAAAAAAAACATGATGCGGACACGGGCCTCAAGTGTTCACTTTTTCAAATCCAGACGTGCCATCCACTGACTGAATGTCCATGTGTTGTGGCAGTATTTCACTGTAGGTCAACAACATGGAAATCCCAGATCCCAAATTAAATGATTGATGCAATAAAAGCAGACACTATCAAAAAAAAGGACACTAAATAAATTCACTTATCTTAATTTTCGCAGCACTGAATTGTAGGTAATTGTTCTCTCAAAAATATTTTCTGCCAATCTATGTTGACAAATACAGAACAACCGCTGTAGAAGGATGTCTCGTCCAAAACGTTTGTGTGGCAAAATTAAAAAAATGATGTCCTTGATTTTTTCCTTTTTTCCATTCATAGAATTCAAGAATGATAGAAAATGTGAAAACAAAAAAAAACTCTGATAACTTCACATTTAAAATAAAGTTAAAACTTCAAGTGGGCTTGTTCATCTATTAATGCCTCAGTTCCATCCAATACTGTCGAAATAAATTGAAAATATTTTTTACATTGATTATTGAACACTTAAACAAACAGTGCAGCCTCTGGTTATCCTTTCACTGCACCAGTGTGCTGCAGTGAATGTGTCTTCTTTTTTCTTAAAAGCATTTGCTAAAAGAATTATGTTGACACATCTAAAGGGAAGAGTTGGACACTTTGTGAATAAGGCCAATTTGCATTTTTTTGTTATTGAGAAGCTTGATATTATTATGTCTGTAACATAAACATGAAGCCACATAAAAGCTTATCTTAACTTGGAAGTAGAGGGACTAGAAAACACAGGGGAAAGGTTAACCTGGCTCTGTCTAAATCTGCCTAAAACTCATTAATGGAAACTGTATAGGGTAATATCAAGTCAAAAGGACTTAGAACTTAGTTTGAAACCTATCTACGAGCAAAACTGCCGCTTATGAACTGAATTCAAATTACCATGGGGTGGTATGTATCTGTGTGTGCTGTGCCTCAGCCACAGTGAATACCAGAGAAAAATGTTGTATAACTTTTCCCTTTAAGGCAGAGGCTTCTGTCCACATTAACAAAACATTAACAGCTGAAAGCTCTTATGTGGATGTCAGCTTTGGTGTATGTATTGTTGTTTTTCTCAACAGAGCTCGGGTTATATGTTACATCTTAATGGATTCATTGTATGTTTGCTTCGAGCAGCCCCTATAGATCATAGTCACATTACTACTCTACAACATACAGTATGAGTGGGGGTAGGGTTCAGGTCTAGGGTGTTTATGCTCTTATGTGGTTCCTATTCATATAACATTGTGATTCCAGCTGAGATGCTGAGTGTAAAACTCGTGCTTCAAGACTACATTGTTGAAAGAAGCCTTCTCTGGAGTTGGCAAACAAAAAAAACTAAAATTATAGATGGCATGGAACATGGGGTCCCCATACAGAGGAAACCATATTATTACCTTCATTACTTACCCAAAATATAAACAACTTTATATTTTCCTGGGGCGGCTGTAGCTCAGGAAGTAGAGCGGGTCGTCTAGTAATTGTAAGGTTGCTGGTTTGAATTCTGGCTCCTCCTAGCTGCATGTCGTAGTGTCCTTGAGCAAGAACCCCAAATTGCTCCTGATAAGCAGCTGGCACCTTGCATGGCAGCCTCTGCCATCAGTGTATGAATGGGTGAATCTGACAAGTGTTGTAAAGCGGCTTTGAGCGGTCAGTAGACTGGAAAAGCGCTATAGAAATATGAGATCATTTACCATTCCATCTCCATAAATTGTGAGAAGGCTTTGATCTACGATAATAGGAGCATTTCAGCAGCATTTTATTCTTCCGAATGACAGCTTCCACATCAGAAAAAGAGAAAGCTTAGCAAGTTGTTTTATCTTGTTTTCTGTATATGAAAGTTGTTTCATAATCATTTTTAATTTACTGGCAAATAATTGTACCAGTTCCGAGGAAATTAAATTGGCTTAAAGAGATAGTATTCTCATTTATGAAATAAAATGACAGGGCTGCAATGCCCTTTAGATAAATATCTAAATTTTATTTTACATCCAGTTAACTAAGTTGGACTGCAAGCTCAGCTTTTATGATGTAGGCATTCTGTTTTAAACTGTACAGATACTCCAGCAGTTTTAATGTGTAATTTAACAAGTTCATTTTACATGGTGACTGATAATATACATTCAAACCATATAAGTAGAAAATGGCTAAATCAAAGCAGGGACAAGAGTTTATAGAATTTAGATTTGAGAGTAATCAGCAAAACAATTATCTGTTTGAGATAATGCATGTTTTACTTGTTACACATGAGTATTATTCAAGAAAATTAGCTGGCTTCAGGTTATTTATTTAAGTTAGCTCATGCTCTTGTGATAAACAAAAACTGATCTGAAGCTCAATTCTGTGACTGTTCTAAAAAATACTTTTCAATTAAATTATCAATATAACATTCCTTATTGGTGTGTTTGATTTGGTTGCCTGTCGCTATAACTTCCAAGAGAGAGTCAGAGAGTGTTGAACACAGTCAGCAAGCAGGCCAAAATGTAATATAAATAAAACTATAACATTATCTCTGTGACAGCATTTTTGCCTGAGTCACGGAGATAGATATTTTATCAGCAAAGCGTTTCCTTACCCGTAATGGCCGCCCACCCACTTCGGGTTCAAGTACTACCCATTTTTGGTTTAAGCCCAGTTTAGGCACATGGATACAGACAGTATACAGATATAGTTGGTTGAACAGATAATGGTATACACTGTACTTGTGTACCTCTCATCCCTAATTAACTATATTCCCATCCATCTCTTTTCATGCTTTTACAGAACAGAAAAAAACCTTGAAATATCATACTCTCCAGAGCCCAGCAATTCATTTGTAGATCTGTAAAGCAGCAGTTATGTCTAATGATACCAAAATGAAATCATACATGAGTCACTGTTCCATCAAATGTCATTCAGGGACTAAAATTCAACAACAAGATTATTCATATTGATAAATTAATTTGGATGCTGGAAGGATAGATGTGATATGTTTCTGTCGATAGGGGATAAACCAAAGTTGGCTTTTAAAATCTGTCTAACCACATCTGTACTTTCAGCCGACAGAGAATCAGAATCTACACTAACAATGAAAATGTGTGGGAGTTGCTCTGGTGGCACAAGCACACTTTGTTCAGGGACAGAAAGAACCTTGGTAAACCTACATTGGTAGTACAGTTACTGTGAGTATTTAAAGCTGCAGTAAACACTGTTATGTTTAACTACATACATTCAGACATATTTGGCCACTTAATAAAATGATAATGATAATAAGAATGAGAATGATTTCCCGTTAGCCAAAAGAAAATAAAAACAAGACTATCTATCAGCTTGATGGTGAGAAACGACAACTGGGTTATTAAGCCACCTAAGGAAGATTACAGTGCATAAAAATACACATGCAGCTCATTTGTCATGTTATTTTCAACTATTTGACAGTTTGGCTGAGAGAGCCATAAGCTATAGTGATGAGTGTTTGCAAAACCCAAAAATTGCTGGTCTTGCAATGTCTCTCCAGACATCCCAAAGGACATTTGGAGACTTCTCAGGTAACGATAATTGTATTATAACATAGCTAAAAGTAGCATGAACACAGATGTAACTGATGAGATGTAACTGGTGATACTGCCCATCAGACGTACCAGGACTTTCCTGGTGGACACAGGTTCGAGAGAGAGAAACAGCGAGAGCTGTTCCATTTTGATCAGCTCCGTGAAGTACTATGACCAAAACTCGTTTACTAACGTTTCTCGTTTACGAGAATTATGAAGTTAGAATGTTAGATTTTAAGATGGAGAGCTCAAAAGGTTCAAAGGTTTGTTTATTGTCATTCAATTCACGTTTGCACATGATAGAAAGAAACATGTACTCAGGTCCCAGCACAATAAGAGCAAGCAATAAAAGATAACAATAAGAATATCTCTAAAACACAGACAGAAGCCATACTCATAACATTGACAAAAAGAGGTAAGATCAGTGCAGGTTAATTGTCCACAAGATAGCAGCGGTGCAGCATAACATAAAGTGCTATTCAAGACATCTGATGAAAATTCCTGTATTTTTTCGCAGGGTTAAAAAAAATCGCAATGTCAGTTTTTTCCAATATCGTGCAGCCCTGGTGTAGAGCCAGACTTTCTGGAGGAATAAACACCTGCAGTCACATCCGATTCTGCTCTAATCCAGAGCTGTTTACTGATAATAGCAGAGCTCAGAGATTATTTTTACATTTTGGGGATTATCTTCACTCTTATTTATCAGCATGCCTGCTGCAGCGATCAATGGAGGTGACCTCAAGTGTTTCTCAAGCATATAACGTTACAGAGAGTAGGGGTAAAAAGAAGAGACGGAACCGAAATCCTCCTACAGATTTACTTTAACACCACAGACTTCACTGTGGTGTTAAAGTACCAAATGGTGATGAAAATCAAAATGGCGGACTTCCTATTGGACTGACTGGTGAGAGTCAGTTTTTTGTGCATCTGGTCATGGTACATACATACCTAATTTGGTAAATGCATATGCATGTATGAGGCGGGGATTGCAGCAGAGGGCGCTCTAGAGTTCCCTGGCCTCGCCCACACCCAATTTCACCAGATGTGACTCGTTTTGGGCTATGCTTAGGCCTCCAAAACTGCGTTCATATGCGCGGAAGATAAATATTAATAATAATCCTAGCAGATTCAATGTGTCATAACAACTAAAAACACGAGAGCTACTTGCTGCAGCCTCTAAGCCAGTGTTAGCGCGAGCCTCATAGTAGTGTATCAAACACGCGACAGTCCTGCAAATGAATTGCATGCTGTGTGGCCAAATGTTTCTGCATATTGGAAGCAGTTCCCCCCTTTGACGTAGTGAAAACTTTACTAGTGTTGCAAGTAACTGTATTGTCGGCTTTTCGCGTGAAACTTCTGCCTCGACGCCATGTTAGCTGTGTTCTGAGCCAAAACAATGCAGTGCATGTGTGACGTCCACTTACTCTCCTGCCTGTTAGGTCGCACTCGGGGATCGGCACTTTTGGTCAGCCATGACGGCGACGCGCCGGAGATCCAGCTCCTATGGTGAGTAGTTCAAAAACCTTCTTTTTCATAAACTCTGCGTACACAAACAATGTTCTCAATGCTCGTGTTCATGTGTAGAGACCCTGGTGATACTACGAGCAAAGTTTCATGTTGTGTCTGTTCTCCTGCCTATCCTACCAACTCTTCATCACATTTCTGCCAGAAAAAACTCCTTCCACTCAGGTGCTTTTGAGTCAAGAGAGGAGCAGGGAGCACCTTGAGATTTTCAGTTGGCTGTTTTAAAACAACCTTCCAGCAAAGGGGCCAGACACTGAAACTGAACAGAGGGTCAGCACTTGATATTGTCAATTCATACATCATTGCTAGAGCCTGGAGCTGCCCTACTGACAGGTCCATCGAAGAATTAATGCTCCTTGTCTGATCTTCTGCCCCTGAGCTGACTAATATGAAGTGGGAAGTGAAAAATATAAAACAGCTGTGCTTTGTCATGTCCGTATTTCCTTTAGTGTGTGTTGACGTCAATGGGCAATGTCATGACACAGAACTCACACAATCACAGGCATTTCAATCTGTGATTGATAGGCCCTAAAAACAAAAGACTAAACATGTCACTGTTTCTGCTAAACAGGCTGCAAATAGGGATGTTATTGCGCAGAAATCGTTTTCTGACACCATGTGATAGAAGTTAACCCTTCATCAGAGTCATGGCCTGTGGGAGCTGAGTGTTCTTATGTCTGGTTTTTGCTCTGTAGCGCCTACCAGAGGGCAGAAGTTAGAACAGGCTGTGTCCACGGTCAGATAAATATGCAGTGATGTTTCCTGACTGTTTCTTGGCTCTGGGGATCAGGGCCATTACTATCTTTTTGGGGGGCCTATGCAAGATGCTGTTTGGGGGCCCCTATTTTGTCAAACTACGATGGATAGATTCCTAACCCCTTTAGGTGATTTAGGATGCACCAATCTATTACATTACATTTTAAGAGGAAAACAGGTTAGAGTCATGAAAACCTTTCATGAAAACCAATGTTTATTTGGATGTGTTGTTACAGTTACTGCCATGCAGCTAATGGCTAACAGCTAGCTAAAGCTGTGTTTGTCTCCAACACAGTCTCCAAACTCTTGGACACTGTTCGCATCATCCCTGTTTCCAGTCTGCACATGTTTCCAGACTTTTTACTGTGACAACCAAGCTCCATCGTAATATTATTAACATCAAACTTGCTTCAAACGCCATTGCATAGCGGACCGAAGCGGAGCTAACTAGACGCTGACTTCACCGTATAGTCCATCCTCACCAGGACATGATGGCCCATGCAGGGTTTCTGCCGGTTTGAACAAGTCAAATTTAAGACCTTTTTAAGACCTTTTTAAGATCATTTTGAACTAAATTTAAGACCTACACGAAGTACGAAAAAGTAAGGAAAAATGCGGTCCCAGAATTACTTTAAAAAAACAAACAAAACACATTTATTGCCATTATCAGAGCAGCTCAAACAACGAAGAATGGAGTGAATGAGTGTGTGTCAGGGCTATTATAGTTTTGAAATTTTCATTAGTTTTTATTTTTAATTTAGTTTTTCAGTTTGTGTTTTCATTTTAGTTTAGTTTTAATTAGTTTAACAAGTGATCTAAGTAGTTTAAGTATAGTTTTTATCTAGGAATTTAATTTTAGTTAATTATAATAACCTGCACACACACACACACACACACACACACACGGTGTTCAAAATCGAAAGCACCTCCGCTTTCAACGTCGGAGTTGGGCCAAAGATGGTTTGAATGTCGCCTGAGGCAGGCGGCAGAGGCAGTGCAGAGTTCAGGTCGAGCAGAACTGGATGAAATTGGACCGGGAACTGGTGACAAAGGCGTACAGAAGTGTGTGATAGCGCGACTTCGCTAGCTAACTGGTGTTTTTTACGATTTTGTGTGTGACACCAGCGCTTTCACACCAAGTGTGCCCAATTTGAGGGTCCTCTTGCAGATTCCGCTGTCGAAGTTGTTCCGGAACTGGCGAAGTGTACACCAATAAATTCCGACCGCGTTGTTGGCAAAATAAAACGTACGTTCCTGGATACTTCAGACAGAAGAACGCACGGAGCTGACTGTGAATCTCACCAACACATTTCCTCCAAACAAAAAAAAAAAAGGCGATGACGGAAGCGGTAAATGAACGTACATATTTAAGACCTGACTACATGTAATTTAAGACCTATATGCAAAATATGGATGTATTTAAGACTTTTTAATGCCTAAAATTGAGATTGTCAAACTTTTTAAGACTCCGTGGAAACCCTGCCATGAGTGACAGAAGGAAATGTTTCAGGGAGAGGAACACTGCTGAAAGTTCCAGAAAATTTATGTGAGACCGCTGGAGGTCCACACTCCTTCTAACCCTAACCCAGTTGGGGAGAGGGCCCCGGAGGGACTTAGCGGACGAGCCAACAGGGTCAGAGTAGGTCTTAGCCGATCTCGGAGTCCCCTCCCTAACCCTAACATGGGTGGAGAGAGCATTCCGGGGGTAGATGTTAGTCTAGTATTCCCCATTATCCCCAGCAGAACCCGAAACTCCTCCCCTAACCTAGTTGTGGAGGAGGCCCTGGAGGGACCTAAAAGGCAAGCTAACAGGGTCATAGTGGCGGAGATACATGAGAGCAATCTGTAGGAGGAACAGGGAGATCTGATGGGGAGTTCTTTGGCTGAGGAGGGAGGAGACACCTTCTTCAGCAATGTGGTAGTGCCGATGTCAGGCAGGATCTCGGACTCCCCCGGGAAGTTTGAGGACCTTGGGAGTTTTGTTGGGCCAATAATCGGGACTGTGAGGGGACCGGAGCCCCAGACTAATGTGGAGGGCTGTCGTGCTGACTCCCCGACCCCTGGTGGAAGCTTGGGGAGGGTGGGGTTTTGGAGAACCCAAGATGGGACTGGGTCTTTAAGGAGGATGAGCCAGTGGTGTTATTGGGGGACTCCATCTTGTCCAGAATCCCAAAGCACATATGTTCGTCGGTCCAAATTGACAGTTTTAACCTACCTTTAACCTACCTAAGATATCTAAATGATATCTTTGGGATCTGGTCTCACTCTGAGTCAGAATTTGTGGAGTTCATCAGCATCTTGAATAGCCATCACAGCACTATTACAGTTAAGTTCGATCTTCAACCAGAAAAACTTGCATTTCTGGATACTCAAGTGTTTTTAATTAAAAATCAGGCAGGGGAATGGAAACTGGGAACAAGAGTTTTCTTCAAGCCGACAGATACGCATGCTCTGTTCCATAAAGACCTCGCCATACCTTTCGGGGAATCGTGAAATCACAACTGATATGATGATTCAACAGGATATGTACCAGAGTAGAGGACACCGAGAAGGCAACAAGAATACTCTTTAAAGTACTCAGAACCCAGGGCTATAGCAGATCCTTCCTCCGCTGATAAAAACAGAAACACAAGAAACTTAAAGGGAGAAAGGGCCTTAACACTAAAGTGGCTGCGCGCCCGTGCCTGTTTCAGCTAAAAATTTGAAATCTAAAAATCCTCTCTCTAAAACCTAACCCTAACCCTCACAGACCGGCCCTCGTGTATTCCGCCCCAACCTGTCAGGCTGGCGTCCGTGGTGACCACCTCCCTGGACAGGACGGAACTCATGGGCATCCCGTGTGTCAGAAAGGACGTGACTGGCCAGTGGTGCAGCGCCAGTGGCGCGGCCCCGGTGTGACAGCACTCTCTGTGCGCCATGACGCACAGGATCCAGCCCGCATGAGGCCACCCAAAATTGGAATTCCCTCATGTGGAGGCAGCAGAGATGGACTACGAGAATGGCAGGCGCCAGCAATCCGAGTAACTGAAGACACAATCTGAATTGAACAGATTTGCCTGGATGAAAAAGCGCGAGACATGCCCTGAAAGTTTTCACTCGTTCTGCCGAGAGGAGCGCTGTGAAAGTCACCGAGTCCAGGGATAATCCCAGAAAGATTATGTCCTATGCTGTGGACAGCATGCTCTTTTCCACGTTTATCACGAAACCCAGATCGAATAGGTGTTGTATGAAAATATGCGTATGCGCCCTGGCCGCCTGCTCCGACTGTGCCAACAGCAGCCAATCACCCAGATATGTGGAGGGAAAGGAAAGCACTGGGTTCGATCTGGTGTGACCGACGAAGCAGAAAATTTAGCCAAGCCAACCAATAGCGCCCGGTGACAGAAGCTAAATAAGATCTGTCTGTGGACAGTTTAGCTAGCTAGCCCTGGATGCGAGATATGCTCTGAGTGAGAAGAGGTGTTTGAATAACGTGGTGCCGCCCGCATACGCTAGTCTATAATAATCCACAGTAGGTCTAATATGTATTAGTGTTGTTTAGCACACTTCACATTAGAGACTTATTAACTGAGGACACACTAAAATAATCCTAAAGTAATGTTCCGTGGCAAATATTTAACAGCAGAGGAGGTCTATGAAGGAACAGCAGCTCCCACTGGATGAGGATGCAGCAGATATGAAAGACATCTGCCTAACAACACACCCTCCCTCCCAAATGACCTGCCATAATTCACTAAAACAGGTGTCACTTCAGTCAATCAATCTTATGGCATTCACATGAAACATTATATTTTAGCCCTTTCCTAAAACAAACAATTAAGTTAGCTAAAAGTTCGACATTAAAGCTCCCCCTCCACCCACATCATGAAAAAAACCTTACGTTTATCCTGTGAGCATTTCTCTTCATCTAGTCTCTTCTTTTTTCTGAATCAGATGAATAGGTTCCTTTTGATGCCATGCCGTGAATGACAGATAGCGGCGGCTCGGCGCGACTCGCTTCACCTCTCCTCACTCAGTATTACTGGTCGTCATGGGCGGCGGGTAATGGAGGCTAGGGAAGGCTGAGCCTTCCCAAATTTAATGCTGGAAAATTGTGAAAATCATGTATAATAATATGCACATAATGTGTGCATAATAATATTATAGCCTACATGATTTCTGATTGTGATGGGGAAACCAGTGTTTCCTCATGTTAATTAGGCTGCTGGCTCTTGAACACACCCT
>CAEMYA010000715.1:16014-27194 GCA_903131615.1 Diplodus sargus | reverse complement strand
CCCTGTTCTCCCTGAACCTCTTCACCTCTGCCACTCTCCTCACACACTGAGAGTGAGCCACAGGTTGTTGGTGTGTGTGAAAGAGGACGACAACATCTGAGAACACACACAAACCTCCTGTTGGATTTATCACTTCATCTTTATTTTATTGGATGTTGTTGCTGTTTCCTGTGGGCGACCTTACGCTTGCTGTTTGATCCAATGTCAACTTGTGCTTATGTTTCTATATTACAGGACTTTTGGATTTGGACGTCAGAACTTTTGAGGTCCGATTCCTGTTTGAAGCTTGGAGGGCTTTTCTGAATCTCAGCTGCACAGTCTGCTTTTTGTTCTTGCTGTGTTTCTGCTGCTTTGTTTTACTGTGCATAGAAACAAATACAATTTATACGTAATAAATCAATCAGAAAACATTGGACGTTGGTTCCCGACCTCTGCCACAAAACCAAGTGACAGAGACTCCCAGACTGTTTCCCTCCAGAACCTCACAAGTGTCACTGAACCTGTTTGTGATAGAAACAGTTTCATGGTTTCATGTGTTGACATGTTCATGTTACTATAGTTTGGTGCTGGATTGATATCTGATGTATATTTCAGCAGTAATAGTTACTGTGAGGAGAACTTCATGCCATGTTTGATGAAGCATAACATAACATAAGCTAACGTTAGCTAGCTAGCTAACATAAGGTCACATGAGTCCTACATTTGAACGTTTAGCTAGCTAGCTAACTAACGTTAGCATAAGCTAATGAAGCAGAGACTCATGTGACTAACCGCCGTTAGCTAGCTAGCTGCTTCAGAACTCCTCACACATTTTGTTCCACTTTGAGTCACCAAAAGTGAGCGCAGGTGTATTTTGTTTGTTTTTGTTGACATGTTATGTGTTTACAACTTGTTTGGAGTCCTGTTGTGGTAAATTCGGTGGGCCATATTTTCCAGAAATTCCATCACTCTGTGCAGCTGTGAAGACCCTCATGAGGTCACAGAGAGTTCAGGCTATGAAGGTGAAAGTGAATATGAGGCCAGTGTTGCTCTGCAATCACCACCTCCTTAACCCACATCTCCAAAACAAACATCACTATGTACATTTTTGTAATGATCAATTAAAAACATAAAACATTCTGTCACTGGTGATTTTCTTTGTTTTTATTCCTGCGTTTCTTTCCTTCTTACAATTAATTAGGTGCAACTAGGGAATGAGACTCCACCGGAGTGTCTGCTCATTGTTGGGAGACTGCAAAAGCTCAACCCACAGTGAAAGGAAAGGCCCGCAGCCTTCTGCTGGGCCTGTTCAGCACTGATGTCCTACTGAAGTCCAACCTGTCGGGACGGGTCAACAAGGTCGGTCCATCTGCAGAGCGACGCAGCCTCTGGACCCCAAGAAGCTTAAAGCTTTACTCAGTAAGACAGTAAAAAAATGTTTAATGGATTCATATATCTTGCTTAAGTTATTGTAAATGGTAAAGGGTAACAAACCTCGGGGTTATTCACCGCCTGTGTCCACAGACACCAGCGATACAGCCCGGATGTGTATTTTTATTCGGATGATGTTTACAGATATGACTGTAAAAGAGGAGCTGTTAACATTACTGCACATGAAAGAACGAACGTGGGGAGACGACATTTTTCAGTCATTCAAAAACTTTGAGGAGAAAACCAGCAGCAGCTCCTGGTGTGTAAACTGCAGTATTGATGGCTGTTTGTCACCTATGTGCATTACTGCTGTCAGTTTTTATGTGCAGCACCAAGAGTTACATTACTCTCTCAATATCAGTTATGCATTGTGTTATATAAATTATACTCAGTGTGTGTATAAATAAAGAGATGTTTAGTATTTTTTATGTAGGTAGATTATTTCGACCTGGTCATTTTGAAAGTAGCTCACAAGCTAAAACAGTGTGTGCCCCCTGCTCTACAACGTCCCTGTTGGCAACATGTTTAGAACGCCACAAATCCTAGAATATATTTTGATGTTTCTCTGTTCTGTTGTGACATTAAAACAAACAAGTTTATTTTTAAACTGCATTATCATATTATTTCAGTGAGGACTCATAAGTAACTACAACCCAGCTAGCAATTTATTGTTCCAAAAATGTTCTGAGACTGTTACTGAGAATGTTCTCGTAATGTTTTCAGCGGGAAGTTTTCGTTAAGTCCCAGAATGTTCGAGGGCAACGTTCTCTAAAAACATTCCAAAAACGTTTTGTGATAACCTCCTTCAAATGTTCACTGGCGTTCACTTTGAATGTTTTGCCCTAATGTTCTTGAAAATGTTATCAGCGGGACGTTTTCTTTAAATAGATTTGCATTCCAGTACTCAAAGCACTTCGCAGTTCCCAGCTAGCAATTTATGGTTCCAAAAATTTTCTGAAAACACTACGAGAACATTCTCAGTAACATTCTGCACGTTGCTGCAGTCACAGTAAAGTGCTGCTGTTATTACTGTAGTCAGACATAAAGCGTGTGGATAGACTCAGTTAGTGACTGAAACCATGTGTTGTTTGCTGCCACAGAAGAGAAATTAAACTCCATTCATGCAACGTTGTCAGGCAATCTTCCTGCGTTCAACACTTCCTATAAATCTTTCAAAATGAAGGTCCTGCCTTATGTAGTAATTTGAAAGCTTTTATTTTGAAGCAGCAAAATCAGGAAACATTAGATTTCCACCAGCAGAACCTTAACAGACTCCAGAACAGCTGAGAGTGAAACTGAGTCAGCAGCTACGAGCCAGGCTGAAGTAAATTACAGCAGCATTAAACCAGAGGTCCACCAACTACTGTAGAGAGCTGCAGCTCTGCACAGGTCACATATCATGTTAATCAATGGAGCAGATGATTGATCACTGAATGTCTTCTATTGTCATTTGATTTAGCTGGTGGTGCAAAACACTGAAACTTTCCTGCCCCTGCAGGCTGTTATAATGATAACTACTAGAGATGGTCCGATCAGGTTTTTTGGGACCGATGCCGATCACCGATCACCTAAAGCCTCACCGATCCGATTACCGATCAGAACTGATCGATCACGTGGAACGATATTATTAATATTTATATTATTTTACTCTTTTTTCCCCATTAATTCATCCACTCATGCAAAGGCCTATAGTCTTTCATTCATGTTAACTTTGTCATAATTTATTTATACTACTAGATTACCTTTATTTATTGCATAACAGTCAATATTCCTTCATAGCAGCAGTGGCACTGTGGAAAACAAAATGCCTAAATGGCCTCTAGAAGGCAGTCAAGAAGAGCTGAAGGTTGAAAGTTCAGTCATTTATTGATATTAGCCATTTAAATGGCTGTATTGTTGCATACATAGTATTAAAAAAATAAAATATAAATTGAGCCTATATAACAGGCTTAACAAACTCAAAATGCCAGACTCAACATTGGCAAAAGGAAATCGTTATGTTCTTTGCTGTGAAACAACTTAAATTAATTAATTTAATTGGTAGTATTAAAACTACTTGGTTTGTTTCCCCGACGAGGCACTAAAGGCTTGCATGCGTTACAGCTGGCGTGTGTGACATCTGTCTCACATATTTCAAAGAACATCCATATACTGTATTGACCCGAATATAAGACAGGGTTTTTTTCGATGAAAATTATGTGAAAAAGTGGGGTCGTTTTATAATCTGGGTCTAACCGTTGACACATGCTGATAGTTGTCTGGGTCGCTATACGACCAAAACAGCAGAGGGCGCCAGCTTATTGTAGAGACGTCACTGACACTGTGGCTGGTGTTACCTGTCAATCACAGCGGAGACGAAGTGATGGGAGATGAAAATGGAGAGGCGCAGTGTTTGTACAGAGCAAAGTGGATCAGAAGTGGGGCAAGTTTACACATCTGGGGCGGAGCTATGATGCTAATTTTAAGATAATGGTGGTCAATGCAGCGGAGGCGCCAAACAACTGTCAGCCAGCCAAGAAATATGGAGTTACGGAGTGTAACGTCCGAAGATGGCGGGTCCAAAAAGATCGTCTGAAAACGTGAACAGTAAGGGAAAAGCTTATTATGGTCCTCTAAACTGCCGCTTCCAGGAGATTGACAGGAGGGTATGTGAGTTTGTTATTGAGAAACGAATTTTGGCTAACAGAGTTTTTTTCTGAAGATGGGCTTCAGAATACGGTAGGTGACATGTTAGCAGTGCATGCAGGCAGTGTGACCACAACACAACACTTCTTCTTTGTTTTGAAGCGGCAGTGGTTTTGCGCACTACCGCCCCCTTTGGATCCAGAATGTAACAAACACAAGCACATGTATAATATATGTATAATGCGATCGGATCAGTGATTTTAACCTTTTATCGGATTTCCCGATCGATCGTTTTTTTTTACCTTATCGGCCCGATCCGATCAGTTACCGATCGATTGGCACCATCTCTAATAACTACCCAAACGCAGCAGCGGTTCACCAATTCTCTGCCGTTGGTCGCTCACACAGAGTGAAGCAGCTCCGCCTTGATTACAAACTGACGTGTAATTCACACAGAAAGCCGACGCTGCAGCTCCTATAGAGGCGTGACCTACACATCATGATGATGACGTCTGTGTGTTTTTAAGGTGTTTCCCCGTTTTTCTCCTGTCAATCTAAAGCCACTAATAGTTTATAATCATATGGATGCTGTTATAATGTGTAGTGATTTAGAGCGAAAGATGTCACTTTGTCAGTTTCAAGGATGTTTGGTGGGTCAGGATCTCAATTACATAAGTAAATAATTACCATCAGTAAACTCGACGCTGTCTGAGTCAATCACGGGGACGGAGGCTGTTTTCTGGGGGAAAATTCACTGAAGTCTCAGTCGGGAGGGCTGACCGTCATGGAGATTTATTTTTCAACACAAACACTTGGTGAGTTAAAGTTTTTTGCCTGTGACGGACGCTGTTTTTTGTGCAGAAATGTGATGTAGACGGGAGGATGGACTGGAGGACAAACGCTTCACGTGTATCTGCTGTGTTTTCTTGCTCAGCTTTTGTTTGGTCCTGTAACTTTGATTTGTGGGACATTTGTCTTTACTTAGTTGAGTGAAGGACCTGCATTGTTATCAGACTGTCAGACCTACACGCCCTCAATACGCGCAGCTGGCTTAATCATTCACACTGGTTCAGTTCGCCAATAATGCGCCCCTGATACTACCTCCAGAGGCGGATCAGCAGCGGAGCAACATTTCAACCCTCGCTGACTCCGAGAAATTCACACCAAGGTGGAGAATTGGCAGTGTGCAGTGTGAATGGAGCTACTGACTGTCTGTGGCTGCAGCAGGACTCTACATACCTGAGAGTGTCCAGTGTCCAGCCTGGATCCTCCAGTCGAGCAGAAAGCTGCTTCACTCCTGAGTCTCCTGGATGATTGTAGCTCAGGTCCAGCTCTCTCAGATGGGAGGGGTTGGAGTCCAGAGCTGAGGCCAGAGAAGTACAGCCTTCCTCTGTGATCAGACAGCCTGACAGCCTGCAGACACACAAAACAACACACATCGCAGATCAGCTGAGAGTCCTGATAATTCAGTGCGCATCTGTGTTAAAGGGATTAACATTTATTAAATTCATCATCTTAGTTTTCAATAATCAGAACTAAACATTAAGTATAACTGAAGCTGATGGAAATGCCATTAGTTTTACAAATATTTGGTCATGAACCAACATATTGTACAGATTAAAATCATGACCTGATGATGGAGCCAGATGAAAAGTCAGAGGATCACCAAAGTAATTACAATTCATCCTGATGGGATTGTATTGTTACTTTGATGAGTGAAGGATCTGTTAAGTCAGTGGTTCTCAACCTTTTTTCAGTGAGGTACCCCTTGTGAAATATTTTTTTTAGCGAAGTACCCCCTAACCAGAGCAAAGCACTTTTGGTTGAAAAAAAAAAAGACTTAAATCAGAGCCTATTACTGAATATAAAATTCATTTTATGAACTTGTACTTATATTTTCCTGAAATATGTGTAAGGTAATTATTTTTAAAGGAGTTTTGCATGGATGCTATTTTTTAAATATATTTAAAAAATCTCAAGTACCCCCTGGAAGGCCTTCATGTACCCCCAGGGGTACGTGTACCCCCATTTGAGAACCACTGTGTTAAGTTGTCAGACGTAGAAGAACACTATCAGAACATCACACTCCTGTCCACACAGATGTCGTTTCTGCGAGGAGGGAGGGGGAGAGAAAAAATCATCAACACTGAAAATGGCGTCGCCGGTGTGAGAGTTTTACAATGTGTCCAGAAAGGAAAACAAATTTGCAGTTTGCAAGGTGTGTGCAAAGGAGATACCTCGAGGAGGAATGATACAAAAGAATTTCAACACTTCGAACCTGATAAGACATTTGAAAGTTTCTCACATCGAGGAGTATACAGAGATTTCAAAGTTGGCTGCTGCTAAGGCAGAGAAAGAAAAGGAGTGTGCAGCAACCCAGACGCCACTAACTCAGCTGACTGTAACAGAGACATATAAACGACAGCAACCCTACAGCATCGACAGCAAGAAAAAGAAAGAACTAAATAAAAAGGTAATGGAATTCATATGCTTTGATCATCAGCCACTTTCTGTCGTAGAAGACATCGAGTTCAAACGTCTCGTTAACTGCTTGGATCCTCGTTACATGCTGCCTCATCATAAATATTTCACTGATGAATGCCTGCCGGAGCTCTACCAAACTATATACAGTCACATCCAAAGCCTTATGAAGGACGACACGATCGTGTCAATCGGCTTCACGAGTGACATTTGGAGTTCTAGTGTGAGTCCCATGTCATTGCTGAGTCTAACTACACAGTTTATTGATGAAAAGTTCGAACTTAAGAGAGTTGTGCTTCACTCACAAGAGTTTCCTGGGTCACACAGCTTTCACAGACATGCTCACAGCATGGGGGATCCCAAAGGGAAAGTACACGTTATCCTACGGGATAATGCGAGTAACATGGCGAAGGCTATGAAGGACGCTGGTTTACCAAGCCTACCGTGCACGGCGCACACACTCCAGCTCTCTGTGAATGAGGGCGTCTTGGCACAGCGTGCAGTTATTGATGTCATTGCAATTGGGCGACACATCGTCGGTCACTTTAAGCATTCTCCGCTTGCTTACTCCAGACTATTCGACATTCAGAAAGAAAATAACCCCCAGCACCTCAATTGCTCAGCAATTTCAATCAATTGATTGAAAATGTGATTTCACTGCTTGACCCCTTTGACAAGCTCACACACAAGATAAGCGAATCAACTGCATCGGCTGCAGATGTAATTCCATCCATCAAAGCCTTAACTCGTCTTCTTGAGAAAACACAAGAGATTGACCATGGTGTGAAAACAGTCAAAGCCAGGTGCTTGGAATCTGTCAAGAAGAGATTCCAGAGAGAGATTGATTATTATGCGTGTCTAGCTTTGATTGATAAAAGTGGCTATGCTTAAAGATAAAATTGAACAATAGCGTTATGTTGTGCTATCCTGTAGTGTAGGATGGTTTGCATTTCCCTCAAATTAGATTTGAAAATAAGCAGTTAATAGAAACTAATATAGAATAGATTAAACACGTTTGGACTATGCCATGAGCCAGCCAAGCCCATGACTTATCAAAACACAAGTTAGGCATGACCTATGAAATCCATCATGACAAGCTAGTCAGGGTCCGGGCAGCTAAGCTGCCAAGGACCCTATTGTAATTGTAGGAATTCTTTCTTTCTTTCTTCCAAGGAAGTCATACTTCCCATGGGCGAAAACTCACCAAACTTTACAGAAATGTCCGGCCCCATGCCAGATTTACTTAATTCTAAGGACATGTCAATATTCCTCCTGGGGGGGGCACAATAAGCGTTTGAATTTAAAAACTTTAAAAATACCTACAAAATCAACAGTACATGCTACAGTTTCGAAACCTTCACCAAACTGGAGCCCCAATACTGCTGAAACTTTAGTCTACTCAAACTCATTACAAATTATGAAGTTCATCACTTTTTTTCAAAACCTGTAAAACTTATAAAACCTATCTCCTCCCACAATGTTTGCTCAATTAACACCAAACTTGATAGAGAGCATCTTCAGACCGTCCTCCACAAAACTTGTTTCTCGGATTTTTGATTTATCAAAAATTAAGCCTACAGTGCATTAAAATGTTTGACTGTAAACAGTACTGTAAACATATACTATCAAATTCTTGCTAAATACATTTTCAATCTTCCTGAAAAAAAGTTAGAATATTTTGGAGTCATGGTTGATGAAGTTTGGCAAATATCAGAATTTTATCTCAAAAACTGAATTTTTGAGAACATTTTGAATTCTGCTCTCATGGGAACAACTGGAGTCAATGTAAGAGTGGCATTTTTAAACATCAAATTTTCTTTTATGAAGCAAAAAACTTCGAGTTAAAAACAAATCACCAGCACTTCCATGCTGTAAAGATACAATTTATGTATTATCAGATTTTTTTTCAGGTAACAGAATTTCTGACGTTTTGACCATTTTTGAAATCTGCCTTGGCAACAGCTGCTTGGACAGTGACTCCCTGAGTCGACAACTGAAGCTAAACAGCAGCTCTCACTACCAGCCAATTAGCTCAGTGAGTTAGGAGCTGGTTCTTGGAGTCAGAGGTTGTTGGTTCGAGACCTGGCAAGATCAAACTGTCAGATGTCTTCAACATGAAAAACAAGACAATTGTCCTGACGGTGGCATCACAGCGAGCCTCTAAATCAGTGTTTTTCAACCTGTTCCTCAGGGAACACTGCCCTGCATGTTTAATATGTTTTCTGCTCCAACACACCTGATTCAAATGACTGCCTCCTCGTCAGGCTTCTGCAGAGCTTGATGATTGGCCAATAATTTAAATCAGGTGTGTTGGAGCAGGAAACATCTAAAACATGCAGGACAGTGTTCCCCGAGGAACATGGTTGAAAAACACTGCTCTAAATGAAATAAAAACAAATAGCTTGGACTGGACCATGGGTGAAAGCTAACCAAAATTTGCATAAAGGTCCAGTCTCATCCCAGATTACCTCATCTGTAAACCCAAGCCAATAGTCCTGATGGTGGCGCTACAGCAAGCATCTAAAGTTCAAAACATTGAAAATTCATAAGAAATCAACCTGCTAGAACTTCACACTTTCATCAAACTGTAGCTGCACAACAGTGAATGGCTTACTCAGTTTGTGAAGCCACTGTTGTATTGCCACTTGCCAATTAGCTCAGAGCGATAGACGACATCTTTGGTTCAAGAAGTTGTGAGTTTAAGCCTCAAGTGGTCCAAAATGAACATTGTTGTCAACTGCCTTGTCTTCCTATTCTCCTGTTCGTTGCTCAGAATTGCCTAAATTTGCCAAAAGTAGCCCGGACCCGACCCATTGCTGCGTAGCAGCTATAATTAATGTTTAGCTTTGTCTTTTGTTTTCTTCTAATAAAAAGGTATAAAGACAGATTTTTCCACACTGCACTCAAGCCGCAGATACACAAGCTGCTTTCTGACATCCTGGGCTCGGCCACTGCAGCGGAGCAACAGGTTGGTGAGGAGAGTTCTGCAGCGAGCAGCTCCGAGCCCCCACAGAAGGTACCACGGACTGGCTTGCATACTATGTATGCTGAACTGTTGGCTGAAGATGGGAAACATGAAGCTGCTGCTGACATCACCACAGCATCATCACAGATTACTCTTTACCTATCAGAGCCAGTTATCCCAGACAATGAACGGCCACTTGATTTTGGAAGGCCAACGAAGGCCGCTTTCCTGCTCTCACACAAGCAGCACGATCCTATCTCTGTTCACCTCGCACAAGTGAGGATAGCGAGCGTCTTTTCAGTACAGCAGGACTTATTATGGATGAGAAGAGGAGCAGGTTGACTGCAAGAAATGCAGTGATGCTTATATTTAGCAAAGCAAATCTGCCATTCATGATGCTTAATCAGAAGTAAGCTTTGAGTCTGACCCTCTACCCCCTCCCTCTACCCCCACCCCCTCTCCCTATATTTCTAAAAGCTACAAGAAATGCCTCAGCTGAAATGAGAGGAGATATAGCCAGGCCTACGGATTGAGCTACAATGTTTATCTATTTATGTTTACTTTTGTATTTTACTGTGCACTTCATTCCCCATGGCTCTCTCCCTACTCCTCTCTAAAAGGCACAGAACTACCTCAGCTGAAATAGATATGCCTGCAGATATAGCTCAGTAGTTTTTTGTTTGATTATTGCTAATGCTGTGAACTTGTTTGCACCCTATTGTCTGTTATCTCCGACATGCAGACAAATTGTCTTGAAACTATATTATTTATTATATTATTTGGGCTGTAGCCTGTTTATGTTGCAGTTTGAGTTTATTTGTTGACGGAAAAGCTTCAGTATAAGCTCCAAGTTATATGTCCAAATGAGTGTCTCTAGAGATAATGTTGGAGTTGCACATATGTCAGTGTACATAGTTCTTCTTCTCATTTGTATGACATATTTTATTTTTCCACAAAAAAGCTTGTAGCTAAACTCTAAATTGTGTATCTAAAAAAGAGCCTCTAGAGCAGGGATGCCATGGTTACGGCCTGCGGGCCGGACCCGTCCCGATTGTACATCACATCCGGCCTGTGGTGGATATAGAGCTCAACAGTGAGGTTCCGGAAGTGAAAATGCCATTCATATTCTGCATATAGATTTTGATTATTGGCCATAATGTCGTAACCATCCAAAGTAGACTGACCACGAGCTATCAGATTTTCAAACGATGATATATGACCCTTTAGAAGTCACAAGTCTGGATGATATCAATCTTGTTTTGAGAAAAACATGTTTTATTCGCGATGTCATGGAGAAGTACCACACTACCCACAATCCTATAGTGCAACAGCAACGTCTCTGATTGGTGAAGCTCGCTGTTACCATGGAAACGTTTACCAAACCCGCGAATTTCATGATAGCTAGTTACTGCTAACACTGAACTCTACGATCGTTTACCACAGAGCTGCCATGATTTCACTTTCTGACCTACTGCGTTCATTTAGTGATGAGGAGGAGAGTTTTTTAAGGGTTCAGCCGAACATGAAATTTGCGGGTTCAGTAAACACTTACATGGTAACAGCAAGCTCCACCAATCAGAGACGCCGCTGTTACATTCGCAATGGTTTATGGCAGGGGTGGGGAACCTTTTTCCTATTGAGGGCCATTTCAATTTTCATATCGTCTCTCAGGGGCCATGACCTTTTTTTTTTTTTAAAG
>CAEMYA010000714.1:20838-60769 GCA_903131615.1 Diplodus sargus | reverse complement strand
ATACAACAACTCTCTCACCTCTGCCTGATAGAGAACTCTGCTCTCTCTACTGTTTTGTTGTATACATTATTATAGTTTATTGTTTATAGCACACTGTGCACTGTATATATACACTATATATATATTGGATTCTATTTATGTAATGTACGAAGTGTTTTATTTGTGGACCCACAACTGCTGTTACAAAATAATTTCCCAGTCTGGGATCATTAAAGTATTTCTATCTATCTATCTATCTATCTATCTATCTATCTATCTATCTATCTATCTAATTTGTGTTGTCTGACAAAATCAAACCAAATAGTCAGTGTGTGTAGAGTTGTTGGGTCTATCCATTCTTGTAGTGACTTCATTAGTTTTAGATTGCCAACCAGGGCCTGGGTTGGTGTATCTGCCACCACCTTTTCAATATCTTTCCACTTTGCATTATAGTCCTTGTCACACCACATAATTATTGGTCTTAATTGTGCTGCACGGTAATAATCTTTTAATTTTGGGAGTCCCATACCTCCTTTTTCTTTTCCCAATTGCAGCGTAGAGTACTTTATCCGTGGTCTTTTACCATTCCATATGAATCTGGAGATCATTTTATCCCAGATTTTGAACTTTTCCTGTGGAATCTTGATAGGTAGAGAGAGAAAGTAGTAAAGTAGTCTAGGGAAAATATTTATTTTAATTACTTCAATTCTTGAGTTAAGATCTAATGGCAAGGTTGTCCACCTTTCTATGTCTCTACTTATCTGGAGATGGATCTGATCGTAATTTGCTTTTTATAGGTCAGAGAGTCGTTTTGTTAGAGTTACACCAAGATATTTTATAGTTTTTGCGTGCCATTTTAATTGGTAGGTTTTCTTGATTTCTAGAGATGGGGTATAATTAAAGGTCAGAATCTGCGTCTTATTTATATTTATTTTGTATCCTGAGTGGATCCCAAACTCATTTATAAGGTGCATTAATTGAATAAAGTTTGTGTTTGGGCGGTCCAAATATATTAATATATCATCTGCAAATAGACTTATTGTGTGTTCCTGTCCTTTGATATTAATTCCTTTTACCTTCTCATTCTGTCTGATTGCCTGTGCTAACGGTTCAATATATAAGGCGAAAAGGAGCGGAGATAGGCAACATCCTTGTCGGGTACCTCTTTCTAGTAATATTCTATCTGTTAGGTTGCCATTAACTTTTATCCTGGCTGTAGGGTTTTGGTAAATAGTTTTAACACAATTGACTGAATCTTTGTTAAATCCGAATCGTTCTAGCACTAAATATAGGAAATTCCAATTAACGCCATCAAAAGCTTTTTCAGCGTCAAGACTTAATAGAATTGCGCTGTTCTTATTTGATTGTATTGTACTGATTATCTGGATTGTCCTCCGAATGCTATCTTGTGTTTGGCGCCCTGCGATGAAACCTGTTTGGTCTTCATCAATTAGGTCATTCATAAGGGTCTTATATCTTTGTGCTATGATAGATGTATATATCTTGTAGTCAACATTAAGAACTGATATTGGTCTGTAATTATTACAGTATTCTGTATCTTTTCCCTCTTTGGGGACTAGCGAAATGATTGCCTCTTTCCAAGATGGTGGCAATTGGCCTTCCTTGAGGGTCCAGTTAAAAGAAGCTGTAAGGAGAGGTATCAGTTCCTGCTTAAAGGCTCTATACCACTCCGATGGGAAACCATCTCCTCCAGGGGTTTTGTTAGCTTTAAGTCTGGATATGGTCTTGGATATTTCATCAGGTGTTATAGGAGCTGTGAGTTTGTTATTCTGTAATTCCCCAATAGCTGGTAAGTCGAGTGAGTTGAGAAACTGCCTTTTCGCCTCTTCACTAGACGAGGGTGGTTGTGAATATAGTTTTTTGTAATAATTTTTAAATATGTTTTCTATTTCCGCTACCTCATATTCTAATTTGCCTGATTGTGGGTCTCTGATTTTGGGTATTGTACTTTGGACCTGTTGTTTCCTAATACGCCTTGCAAGAATTCTAGTAGCTTTAGGGCCAGTTTCATAGTATTGCTGTTTCACAAATCTGAGTTTCTTTTCTATCTCATCTTTCAGAAGTTTGTCTATTTCCTCTTTAATAGTCTTCACTTCTTGTAGAAGTTGAGTTTTCTTCGTGTTTCGATATTTTGTTTCCAGATTTTTTTATTTATCAGTCAGGTTGAGATAGGCTGCTTGTTTTAGCTTCTTTTGCTGTGATGTTATAGCTATTAATTTTCCTCTAATTACTGCCTTTAGAGTGTCCCATAGGATAGTTGGTTTTATTTCTTCTGTATCATTATCTTCTATACAGCTCTTTATTTCTTTTTTAATTTGTTCAGTTATTACCTTACTGTTCATTATTCCCACGTTCATTCTCCATGTTGTGTTTTTATGTCTACTGTCCAGAAGTACAGTTAAGTGAACTGCATTATGATCAGAAACATCCGCCACCCCAATTTTACACTCTTTCACCCTGTGCAGGTCCCAGCTATTCATAAATACATAGTCTATTCTGGAGTAAGTCTTGTGTGTGTTAGAGTAGTGTGTATAATCTTTCTCTGTTGGATGAAATTCCCTCCACACATCTTTCATACCCTGTTCCTTCAGTGACATATTCATTAATTTAGTGAGGTTGATCTTATTCTTTTTTCTGCTTGTTGTATCTATCTTATGATCCAGAATGACATTAGAATCCCCTGCACACATCATAATACCTTCGGCCTCAGATGATATGGTGGAAAAAAAAGCTTTAAAGAAATGCTTGTCACTTTCTGGTGGGGCATAAACATTAACTAATGTGATCATTTTGTTCTCTAGTTTTCCTTTAACAATAACATATCGCCCTTCGTCATCGTTGATTTCTTTCAGGCATTCAAAATTAACTGTGTTTTGTATCATTATAGCAACCCCTCTTTTTCGGCTTTGCCTGCATGTGCTATAGTAAGTTTTCCTATAACCATGCCTCCCACATTACCTGTGTGGGTTGAGGGGAAAATCCCACTGTGTATGGGGGCCCCTCTCTAGGTAGGTTTGGTCTAATTGTCCAGTAATGTCTGTGCATTAACCTCCTAGGTAAACATGTTCTCCTCAATCAGATATAGCATGTGAAGACTGATCAATATTATGACCGGTTTTACGAGTTCAATCACTTCAGGTCTGTCCTTTCGTGTCCTTTTCTGTCCGTTTTAATGCACTCGCATACCTTAGAGTTGACCATCATTTCCTTTGAAAGTCTTGTAGTTTTTTCTTGATTCGCGCAGCAGTGTCTTTTGGGTTCCCAGTTAGTTGCCACGGCAGCGCCTGCTGGAGCCGCTCCTCCGTCCCCGTCCTGGTTGCGCCTCTCCCCGGTGGCTCTGCCGTGATTCCCCTCCTGTGCAGCTCCTCTGCAGCCTCCTGCGCGCTCTCGTATGTCCGCGGTCCGGCTTCCCAATTGATCCTTATTTTCGTCAGGGGCGTCTGGAAGCGTATTCCCTTCTCTTTTAGGGCTTTTTTAATACCGTTGTATTCTTTTCTTTTCCGGATAACCTCAGTGGCGTAGTCGTGATCAAAAAAGAGTGGTTGGTTTTGGTAGTGGATCTTTTTCTTCCAGGCTTCCTTCAGCACCGTCTCCTTCACCGTGTACTGAAGAAAGTTCACCACGATCGATCTCGGAGGTTTATCAGCGTCTGGTTTCGGCATTAGAGCTCGGTGTGCCCGTTGTATTTGTAGCTCCATGCTTATCGGCAGCGGTAGTTCTTGTTTCAGAAGTAGTTCAATGAATTGTGCCACTGAGCTGCCCTCAGTTCCCTCTTTCAGACCAAAGATGCGGATATTATTCTGTCGATTTCTTCCCTCTTGGTCTGTCAGCTTGTCTTGTAATATTTTCTGTTGTTTCATCGATTGGAGTAGGGCCTCTTTTGCCTCTATGTTCCAGTTTTCCATCTCTTCAATTCTCATTTCTGCCTCTGTGAGTCTCTTGTCTTGTGTAGCTAGCTCGTGTCGTTGTTTCTGTGAGCCGCTGATTAACGTCTTTTTTTAAATCCTCAAGTTCTTCTTTCATTTCTTTTTTTATTTCTTCCTTGAATGCTGTGAACTCTGCTTTCATTTCGGTTTTAAAATCTTGTATTTCTTTGACGATATCTTTCAGTCCCGTTCGTATTAGCATTGCCGCTTGTGACTCCATGTGCTCTTCCTCACGGTCTGAATCCGTGCCTGTCGTGTCGTCTCCGTCTTCGGTCATTTCTTGTTGTTTTCTCGTGTATCTTTGTTTTCTTTGTCTTCTTGTTTTCCCACCTCGTTCCATCTCGGCTTCAGGTTATCTATTTCTATCAAGGTTGTCGAGTTCGGGGAATTTCTCGAGTACTGATCGGGAGCGAGTTCTCTATGCTGCCATTTTGGGCTGGAGCTAGCCGGAAGTCCTTCTGTGTGTTCTGGTTTTAAGTGGACAACGTTGACATTGATAATTCATTATATCCCACCAGAAAATGTGTTGCAGTACTCGGCAAAACCCTCTTTTTCAAGCCAATGGCACACTTCTGCTTTCGTCCAAGCTGTGTAAGTCATTCCTACAAGAAAACAAACAAACAAGCAAAGGAACAAAACATAACAAGAAACAAATGCTTAGTCCACCTTTCACCATGAAAGTCCTCAGCTAGGGTCAAGCATGCTGAAATAAGATATAATATTTAGCTCACCTTGATTCTCTGAAGTTTCTTCTGTTCTCTCTCTCTCTTCTGTTCTTCTTTGTTCTTGTTCAGTTCACAGTTATCACTATTGGTATGTCACACCTGGTTTGTAGAGGGGGAAGACCAGACCATATATGGTGCAATCCATGGGGCAACCAGCTCTTAACTCACACATGACAGCCACCATGGGGCCAGCTCCAAGGCCCAACACACCAAACCTTGCCCTTTCCCCTGGGAGATCAAGGTTCAACTCCTGGCATCAACAAACCCTGATGCAGTAGCCTGAAAGTCAGCATTACAATGTGATTTTTGCATCAGTTAAGGCTTGGCCTCTGACATCAAAGACCTTCCTCTATCACTGAACTTATGTGCAGCTTCACAACTTGACTAAGCCAGTCAGCAGGGTACAGCAGCCATGGGATGAGGCCGATCATGGAAAAGTATGAGGAGGAGACAAATACATGAGTAAAATTGTCTGTAAAATAAGTGTTTAATATCTTTCAAGTTGTCTGTCACTAATCCACACATCATATCAGTAGGCATTAACATGGTCACTCTGCATCAACCAGGCCTTGAACTCACAACTTCAAACTGTATCCCTAGATCACCTGACTTGCAACAAACTTTCAAAAGCCTTTGTCCAGAGAGTCGTATAGCTCACTTAGATGCCCCAGAAAGAGGGGTTATATCCTTGCTGCAGGGACCCAGGGTTTAATTCCCCCTGCTAGTTCTTTGCTGTCTGTCATTTCCTCCTGAAGAAGGGAGTAGTGTAACTAAACTTTAAAAAAATAAACACAATTATAGCTGCTGCGCAGCGATGGGTCGGGTCTGGGCTATTTTTGGCAAATTTAGGCAATTGTGAGAAACAAACAGGAGAATAGGAAGGTAAGACCGTTGACATTATAATGTTCGTATTGCAGCAGTTGAGGCTTTAACCCACAATTTCTGGAACCAAAGACCATAGTCTATCGCACTGAGCTAATTGGCAATTGGCAACTCAACTGTGGCTTCACAAATTGAGTAAGCCATTCGTGCAGGCAGATTTGAAACCACTGTAAAGAAATAGAATCAGTTTTTGAGGTAAAATTCTGATATGTTTTTGTCAAACATCATCGACCATTTGTACATTTGTTTCACAAAGACTATGTGGTATTTTGATGTATTACCATTATCACCCTTGCTGAGGCTTGAACCCACATCCTCTGGCACCAAGAACCAGCTCCTAGCCAACTGAGCTAATTGTCTGGAAGTGCAATTAGGTCAAGTTTTTAAATTTAAACGCTTATTGTGCCCCCCCAGGAGGAATATGGACATGTCCTTGGAGTTAAGTAAATTTGGCAAGGGGCCGGACATTTCTGTAAGGTTTGTTGAGTTTTCGCCCATGGGAAGTATGAGTTCCTCGTCTTAGCAGCCCGGACCCTATTAATAGCTGCAGCGCAGCGATGGGTCAGGTCCGGGGTATTTTTGGCAAATTTAGGCAATTCTGAGCAACAAACAGGAGAATAGGAAGGCAAGGCAGTTGACATTGTAATGTTCATTTTGCACCAGTTGAGGTTGAAATCCACAACTTCTGGAACCAAAGACCGTCATCTATCGTGCTGAGCTAATTGGCAAGTGGCAATTCAACAGTGGCTTCAAAAATTGAGTAAGCCATTCACTGTTGTGCAGGCAGATTTGAAACCACTGTAAAAAAAAAAAATCAGTTATCAAAATCAGTTATCAAAGTTAAACTTAACAAAATCTGAAAATACACATATTGCATCTAGACAGCATGGAGATGTTGGTAATTTGTTTTTGTAATTGATTCGATTTGCTCCATAAGTGAATAACTGATGTTTAATATATCACGACTCTAAAAATGTATACGTTTGCTTCACAAAGACCATCTGGTATTTTGATGTGTTGTCATCATCACCTTGGTTGGGGCTTGACCCAGGTTCATTGGCACCAAGAACCAGCTCCCAACTCACTGAGCTAATTCTCAAACGGACTCAAGGAATCACCAGCCAGGCAGCAGTTGTCAAGGCAGATTTCAAAAATGGTCCTCCATGTCCTTGGAGTTGAGTAAATCTGGCATGGGGTCGGACATTTCTGTAAAGTTTGGTGAGTTTTCAACCATGGGAATTATGATCTCGGAAGAAGAAGAAGAAGAAAGCAGAAGAATTCCTACAATAGTTTCCTGGCAGCTTAGCTGCCCGGACCCTAAAGATTGCAGCTTTCATTTATAACACTGGTGCTTTCATCCTCCATAAGCACAACTGCATTTCTGCACACAAATTTTGAGACTGCCATTGGGGCATTGCCAAGGTATGATATCTGTCAACATGGGAATTGAACCTGTTCCAGGTAGAACCTCAGCCCTTGTAGAAGAACCCTTTTGGAGCCCTTATTTCTAAGAGTGTAAGAAGATGCAATTACATTGTGCCAGGAGCTCGGCACAGAATTCAGATTCCGCAGTCCTCGCCGTTCAAGAAGTCAACCAGGCCGGGTTAGGCAGGGTTGAGCTTCCGGGATGAGAATAGTCCAATAGAGTGAAATAGAGAATAGGCAAGAGAGTGATTATATGATTAGTCTGATACAGAGTAAGCCTCTCAGAATAAGTGTGTTTTCAGGCAAAATTTAAAAGTGGAGACAGTGTCAAATGTGCGTTTGTCTGGTGGGAGAGAGTTCCAGAGGCTGGGGGCAGATCGACTGAAAGCTCTTGACCCCATGGTGGTTAGGTTGGCAGATGGGGCAAAGAGCTGGATGGTAAAAGAGGATTGGAGAGTGCGGGAGGGTGTGTGGGTATAGATCAGTTCAGCGAGATATGATGGTGCCAGGTCTTGAAAATGAGGAATAGAATCTTGAAATCAGAGCGGGATTTGATAGGGAGCCAATGGAGTTGCTGCAGGGCTGGAGTGATGTGTTCAGCAAAGGGGGTGTTGGTGATGATACGGGCAGCTGCGTACTGGACCAGTTGGAGTTTATGGAGTGACTTCCAAGGAAGACCATGGACGAGAGAATTACAGTAGTCCAGACGAGATGTAACCAGGGTGTTTATGAGAATAGCAGGGCAGGTTGGTGTGAGTGAAGGACGGAGGTGGTTGATGTTGTGTAGATAGAAGTACGCAGACCGGGTAACATCATTGATGTAGCCTTCGAAGGTTAAGGTGCCATCCAGGATGACACCCAGGCTCCTTACCTGGGGTGATGGTGGGACAATGGAATTGTCGATGGACATGGAAAAGGGGTTCTGCTTTGCTAGGGTGGATCCGGTGCCAACGAGGAGGACTTCGGTTTTGTCACTGTTCAGTTCAAGGAAGTTGAGTGAGAACCATGATTTTATCTCCAGTAGGCAGTTGGATAGAGCTGTGGGTGGTAGAGTGGAAGTAGGCTTGGTGGAGATATAAAGCTGGGTATCATCAGCATAGCAGTGGAATTGAATATGAAACTTCCTAAGAAGGTGTCCAAGGGACAGAAGGTAAATAGTGAAGGAGGGGGCCAAGGACAGAGCCCTGGGGAACACCGCTGGAGACTGGAGAGGAGCTTGAGTTGGACAAATTGTGCGCAACAAGTGAGATAGGATTTCAGCCAAGCCAGAGGGATGTCAGTGATTCCAATTGTGGTGACACGAGGGTTACTACTATCTTATACGGCAATTACCAACAACGCCACCTTGGGTTAGGACCCAAGGACCCATAGTAAAGGTCAACTACTACCTTCCAAACGAAAAGGACACTCAGGTTCGTTTACTTAGGGAGGGAGAGAGACGGAGTTCAATGATCATACAAAACTTCATTAATAAAAGTAAACACAAGGTTGGCACTGTAACAGAAAGAAGAAGGGAGCCCAACTAAAAAGCGGGATATAGTCTGAGGCTTACCGGCTGGAGGTGGGGTTTGGTAGGGGAAGTGACATCCAAAAGAAAAAGGAGAACACCCCACGCACACAGCAGAAAGTGACGTGTAAACAAAGAAAATCTTGAAAAGGGACCGCACAGCACACAGGGGACCACCACCACCCAGGAGAACCACCACCGTCGGCCTTCAGCACAAAGGGGAGAGGAGAAACACGATGAAAAGGGCTCAAAATATAAGAACAAGCAATCTTTTATAATGCGGGCCAACAAGTGTAAATGATCAATTAATGAACTGAAAAGTGTTAAATTGGATTCATAAATCAAGTCTCTCGCCAGAGATATCAACTCAAAAATTAACTAGTTTTAACACAGTTTTAACTCAAATTGATCATATTACCAACCGAAATTCAACCATTAAACAGAAAGTAAATAAGTAAACAATCAAACCAAACCTTGTCAGATTACATTTAAAACACTTACACACACAAAAAACGCACACAGACCTAGCAGTCTTTGAGTGGCTGAGAGTTCTGGCAAACTCGTCGCATCCAGTATGAGTGACAGCCACGCACACACTCACAAAGCAGCACCACACATAGCAGCGCGAAGCGGGCTGTCCACAGATGGCCGACCAGACCAGGCCGCCGGAGCAGCGGGAGAACAACGGCGAAGCAGCAGGACAGCGGCGAAGCAGCGGTAGCAACGGCAGACAGCGGCGAACCAGCAGTAGCAACGACAGACAGCGGCGAAGCAGCTGGGATTGATCAGCTGTGCTCTTACTTAGCGTTAGCGTTAGCGTTAGCTTCAGCGTTAGCGTTAGCGCTAGCTTTACAGTTCCCGTTACAAGTCTTGATGCATTGGCATCCCTTCCAAAGAGGGAGGGGGTGAAGAGAAGCAAACGTGCGGGGAAGACAGCCACCGTGCAGCACACGACCAGCAGACTGTTAGAGGGAGAGGAGCAGAAGGGGAGTTTAGCACCTGGTAACAGTGATAAATGACAGGAGCACGTCATAACTCACCAATGCTCTGGTTGGCAGCAGTAAACGGCCGCGAACTATCGGCTTGACTGCGGTGGAAACGCCAAATCTATTAAAGGATGATGGTTTTAATTCAATGAAACATGGACAAATATAAACAAAACAACACGGCAACGTGCGCCTACCTGTGCTCGGATGCCAGCGGCAAATACAACGACCAGGAAGTGGGCGGGCCGAAGAGGCAGGAAGCTAGAAGTAAGGAGGAGGGACACGGCTTACTTTTATCCCCTTGGTAAGCGCAGTGATTGGCTACTAAGCCAGAGGGGCTGTGGTGCAGCAAACTACGTTTATTAAGGTAGTGGTGCCTCTAACCACTACACAATGAAGGTTAGCCTGTCCAAGAAGATGTCATGAGAGACGGTGTCGAAGGCTGCGTTGAGGTCGAGGAGAACCAGGATGGAGAGTAAACCAGAGTCAGATGCCATCCAGAGGTCATTTGTGATTTTCACGAGGGCTGTCTCAGTGCTATGAAGGGGACGAAAGCCAGACTGAAATTGTTCAAAGAGGTTGTAGTGAGACAGATGGGTGTTTAATTGAGCTGCAACAGTTTTTTTGAGTATTTTGGAGATAAATGCCAAGTTTGAGGTGGGACAAAAGCTGTTCAAATCATTCGGATCTGCACAGGGTTTCTTGATAGTTGGACTAATAGCAGTAGTCTTTAGTGATGATGAAACAACACCAGAAGTCAGTGAAGAATGAATGATGTCAGTTATGAGAGAGGACAAGGCAGGCGGGCAGCTTTTTACCAGGTAGGTAGGCAGAGGGTCTAACTGGCAGGTGGATGATTTGGATTTAAAGATGAGTCCAGTTACTTCAGAGATAGTTGGCAGTTTGAAGCTGGCAAGTGGAGAGCTGATGGAAAATGTGGGCAGAGAGTTCAGAGAGGGTACAGAGTTATTTGAAGTAGTCAATGTCTGGTAGGTGTTTTCAGTGTTGGCTTTGAAGAAGGTCATTAAATTATTGCGCTGTGCAACTGTAAGTAAGTGAGGTGGTAGAGCATCAGGTGGTTTTCAGGATATTGTTGATGGTTGAGAATAGGGCTCTAGTGTTCCCATCCGCTGTCCTGATTAAGGTTGAGTAGTGTGTAGTTTTGGCTAAAGAAATAGCATCCTTGTATTGAGTATGTGATTATGATACATTCCTTTGTGCACTGTTAGACCGGTTTTGACATAAAGGCGTTCCAGGCAACCGACTTTGGTATTGAGCTGGCGTAGCACTGGTGTAAACCAAGGAGCAGAGTGGGCAAAGGAAACAGACATGGTTTTCAGAGGTGCAAGAGTATTTAGCAGTCGATGAACTCCGAGATTGTAGTGGGATACCAGTTCATCTGTGGTAGGTAAGTTGTCTCTGCTGTGAAAATCAATTTCATTAGAGAGGGCCGACAAGTCACTATCTTTGATGTTTCGAAAAGTGATAGAGCGAGGCATGCTCGTCCTGGATAATCTTAGCATGGACTCAAATGAGGGGTATACAGGCACTATAATGGAGGACACTTTCCATATTTGATTGTATGACATCATCAGGCCACCCCCTCTGCCAGAGGTATGGGGTTGTGATGAGTAGACAAATCCAAGAGGAATAGTTTGATTAAGGTGTGAAAAGTCATAAGGCTGCTGCCATGACTAAACTGCGCATGCGTATTGGTCAATGTTTCCCACATTTTCCTGGTGCAATGAAATGATGCCATTTCTTTTTGTATTCTTTCCCTCCTAAGGAACACATTCATGCACATGCGCAAGCCAACTTGATATGAAAGATATGCTCACTAATACATTTGACTAATGTCCAAACAGCCCAGGGTAGCAGTGCATGTGTGAACATTGCTATATGGATTAGATTCACAGTACATGTAAACGCTGGCCTGCGTGTAAACAGTATCGTGACATGTACATAAGATTAATTCGGCAGTAGCCTATCATAGCTAGCTAGCTAACATTAGCTGGTGATGCTAATGATAGGCTAATACATATGACAGCAACATAAGGAACTAACGTTAGCTATGTTGACTACATAATTCAGAATAATAATGCATTTCCCCAACCAAAACAAACCAGCATATTATTCCAACAGAGACACAGCTACCATGAGAATTTAAATATGATGTGAAAAATATGAAAAATGCTTCTGAAAAGAATTACCGACACTAGCTTTAAGTCATCTAACTTTAAGTCATATATATATATATATATATATATATATATAAAATTATTTTTTTATTTTTATTTATTTTTTTATTTTTTTATTACTGGGGTTTACATTTATAATGACCCAGGGTGACCAATCACGAGTGATTTGGCTTGTTTATAAGTAGAGTGAGGATGCTCAAGCCAGGCCACACATTCTCTGGCCAGGTGTGGTTTCGCTGCTATTCATATGCAAATTAGAGCCATTCGCACCTCCGGGAGCTCCACATGCGTCATGGTTCGTTTCCGACAATTTGTGGCACATTGAACGTGGCGTTTGCAGGCTGTAAATTGTCGTTAACTGGCGAAAATTAGTGAGATTTTCGAGTGTTTACGGGGACGAAAATCCCACTTTTCATGCAGTGACAGTAGCTGCTTTAGCTGGCACGAGGACATTGCCAAAGCGCAACTTAGGCTGAATCGTGTTTTCAGGGACCATGCTGATGTTCTGGCCCATGATGATGACCGCTCAGTAACTGGAGGGACACAGGGATCTGTTATCCTCTTACAGTAGCTTGCACTCTGGAGGAGTTTAAAAAAGTGGTCTGATTTCAGGTGAGAGGCCAAGAAGCGCATCTTTGCACTCAAAGACAAAGTCTGTGGCTCTGAATTCGCGGCATGGATTGATGGATTGTTACAATGTCTGGCTATGGTAAAACTTAACTATATAGTCAAAGGTAAAAGGTAATTTCACTAATGATTGTAATACAAAGTTTCAGCTTATTTCTTTTATCCACCAAGATATGATTTGAGTACTCTTACAGCAAATACAAGTGCTGAATGTGCATTTCTGTCTATTCCTGTGCCTTTTTGGAAAATGTTCTGTTTAGGTGTGCTTTTTAGAGCGCTTTTAGGGTTTATTGATTGTGACTGATGTGATAATTAAAATTAGTAATCCCCCCTCATCCTCACGATGGTAATTAATTATTCATTCAAAGGCGAAAAACCATCAGTAATGCAGCCTAAACAAACAAGAAACTCTTTTTTTCTCTCATTTAATAAGTGTGCTGTGTCAAAGCTGTACAAAGTTCCTCCAGTCTGAATGTCAGAAAACCATCATTTCAGATACCCAACCACATTACATATTGCATGACTGGGAAGGGCTGTAGTTTTCTTTTATTTTTGTCAATCTATTGCTCTCTCTTTCTTTGACTTTCTCTCTCTGTCACTGTCGTTCAAATTATTCATACCTCAGCAACAGTGAGCAACCTGAGTGTCTCAGCAAATTGAAAAACTTTACAGAGGGAAACATCAGACTAAAGTTCACAGAGTGGTATGAAAGAGCCTTGCTGTGCTCTGTCTGAGCTCAAGTGAAGTGAAGCTGGTCAAGGAGAAAAGCTACAGATCCATTAAGTCACGGGTATAAACTATGTTTTGTAAATGAGGTAAAATAAATCAAGCATAATTTGCATGTGGGCATAATATTCTCTGGGGTTTTACCTTTTAAAACCTACAACCATAAAGCAAATATGAGAAATAACTAGGGCCGGGACTTTAACGCGTTAATTTCGATTAATTAATTACACAAAAATTAACCGATAAAAAAATTAATGCATTTTAATCGCACTATTTTTTGCACCGCGGAACGTTTCTCACTGGATGAGTTTCAGGGGTACCGATTATACTGGAGCACCAACTAACGTTCATGCATAGCATTCATGACTTCAGACAACAACAATGAACGAAGAAGCAGATGAGACTGCTTTGGCTGGCCCCGTGGAAATTTTGTTTTAAAAAGCGGACGGATGGCAGCGTAGACAAGAGCACGGTTGTGTGCAAATTATGCAAGAAGGAGTTCGCGTGTCACCGCAGCATGTCAAGCCTCAGATATCACCTAAATGCTAAGCATATAGCAGCTAGCGTTAGCGTGGGAGCTAGCGTAGACGTCAGCTCAACTCCGAGTACAAGGACCCAAAACAAAGTGTTATAGTTTACAGAAGGTCTACCTACCTATAGGCTACCTGAATCTCTGAAATGTATTCCTAAATATGCTATTGCTACACTTTATGGCAAAAATTGCACTGGTCTGTTGGTTTTGGAAAAAAAAACAACAATGTTTTGTTGTTTAAGCTTATGTATTCAGTCATTATTCAATGGTATACTAAAATCCGTGTGAAAAAATTGCTTCTTACAAATATTTATATGCGATTAAAATGCGATTAATTTCAAGTAATTAATTACAAAGCCTCTGATTAATTCAATTAATTTTTTTAATCGAGTCCCGGCCCTAGAAATAACCTGAACATCCATAACTCTAATATAAAAGAAGGCAAACACTGAATCAACAACATAACATCAGGGTAATTTTCATAATAAAACACTCCGTGTTGACACCAACACAAAAATCTCAAAAATGTACAAATCCAAACACTCCTTCCAATCCCTAAAACTAACCTTTTGTCTGTTTGTTGTTGTGTATAACTGCAGTCATGCATGATTCTATAATTATCATGGCAACTCTTTGGTCTCGCAACTCAAGCTGTCCAGCAGCCCTGCACCATGCTGCACCTAAAATACAGCCAGTGGGGGTAGACAGATTACGGAGCACGGACAAAACCTAAACGTACATGAAACTAGTGGAATTCCCGGGTTAGTCTTTTTTTATTCAGGGAAGTTCAGTGATGGAAAATTTGGTTGTGAAAACTTACCACTTGCTCCTTGGGTCCACCAAATACCGTCAGAATCATATGACATTTTTTTCAAAGATGTTCATTTAAACAAACACAGTAAAATAAAAAATAAAAAATGCAGGATGAAGTTGGACCAAAAACATGGACATAGCTATCTAAGGGACAATATGGTTCATGTGATCATATCAAAAGATCAGTACTTGTTCTGTTAGATAACATCTTCGTGTTACTCATGTCTGGATATTTTTTCAAAATTGTCCACAATGGCACTAATTTAGACAGAAACTGTTGCCAACAGTGATCTGAAACAACAGCCACTGTAGTTAGCAATTAGCCACAGTGTGGCCCGATGGGAGTGGGTGCGTCCTGGCAGAGAAGGGAAACATCAGGGACGGACCTGGAGTTTGAGCAGGGTAAAGAAGACTCATTAAAGTATTTCTATCTATCTATCTATCTATTTCCCTCAGGAGGACTCAGATGCACACACAACACAAACGCATGAATACAAAATGTATATGCACATACAGACAGATGTACACAGACTCACACCAACTCTTTCCATCTTTGATAAAATCCCAGGGGAGTTCCGGGTTGGTGTCAGTGGCTGCAAAATGAGTGTGGACCAACGTGTTGTGTTCTCCCTGTGTCGTTTATATCTGGTCTAATGAGGAGGTGTCAGTCCAACCATTTAATTTACGCGAGACAATCACAGACTGACTCACACTGACATTTATAGGCAATTAGGGCCTGCGTGGGAAAAATGTTTGTTTGTCTGTGTACATTTGTGTGTGTGTGTGTGTGTGTGTGTCAGAGATGGGGACCCGAGTTGCACTTAAGTCGCACACACAGAGACTTCAGACTTGATTTGGTCTCGTGCTCAAAAGACTTCAGACTCGACTCGGACTCGTGTTTTAGGACTTGTGAACAATCATTATATTTTCTTTTTTGCTGTATTAATATTGAGGAAATTCTGAAATGTCCGACAAGCTTAATGTGATCCCTTCCTTTTTTCATGGTAACCATGGTAACCATATTACGCATCGGGTGCGCACCTCGTGGCCTCACACGCTAGTACCTCGGATGATGACTATGGCGACTGGTGGCACACCTGCAGCTGCTGCTGTACCATTTGTGATTACATTTGGTTATAAAAACTTCAAGACGGCACCAACAAAAGGAGCGCTGACTGCAAGTCCTCGAGTCAAGGATGCTTGTCAGGAACCTGAAAACTCACCCAGATAGGTCAGTCACATTAGTGCATATGAAAGGTTAGCTCAGCATCAGCTATGTAATGTTCACTTAGCTTGCTACTAGCTTTGTAACTGAATATTTTAATAGGTGAGTAAATGTTGCTTGTCGCACTTGCAGTGTTGGGGAGACGCAAACTACATCTAGTTGAACCACATAGCTTAACTACAATTTGCTGTAACTTGCTGGTAGTTAAACTACATTCATATTTTGTGCTGCGTCAAGTAATTCAACTACTTTTTGGGTCAGTTTTTGTAATTTAACTACTCAATTTACAAACTACAATTTTGACCAATAACATGAAATATTTTTTATCTAAAAAAGAACTATACAACATAAATTTTATTTTTCTTTGAAAAAAAGCATGAAACATGTTGTGACATGCCAAGCCAACGCTGCCTCTGACTGGCTTGCCCTGGCAGCACTCAAATACTTCACAGAGTGTGTGGGTCTTTGTGCCAAGGAAGGCAGTGCTCATATGGCAGAAGCACATCATGGACAACCCTCCGCTACCCCCCGGCCCCCCAGCCCAACCACGGCCATATTTGAGCATGTACATACAGACACAACCTACGTGTTCACATGTGAGCCCTGCAAGCCGAAAACAACAATAATTTTGCCTTTTTTCAACTTTTTCCTCTCGAGTTGAGAGGCATATTTCTTCTGGCATGTGAATTTTTTGTAGGCTATTATATTTTGTTTCACATACACCATATGTTGATTTATTTAACATGGAGTTAAATGAGTATAAGTAGTTGCTGAAACTACTATTAGCAGTAGTTTTACAAACTACATTTCTCCAGTGGTAGAAATGTAGTTTGTTCAAACTACTGCCAGGCTGAACTACATGTAGTTTTACAAGTTACACTTACAAAGTAGTTTCCCCAACACTGCGCACTCGTTTCCATTGAGTGGCGTTGACATGACATGAAAACATTTTTAAAAAGTTCAGGTAATGTTTGTCAACTACGTTCCGCTGCCACCATCTACTGGCTAATGTTAACCATAGAAAAATACATAGTTATGCTGTCGGCTTACAGGCACTTTACAGGTTAATTGTTGACCACGTAACGTTAATGTTACAGGTTTACCAGGTTACCATTACACTGAGTTTGAGTGAGATGATAGAGGAATGTGTCATTAGAGACCCAGTTTAATTAAACAATACGGTTGCAGAGTGCAAACTTTTAACTTTTTTGTCCACTGGCAAAATGGCGAGACTAGTGAATGTTGAAATTTTACCAGCCCGTCAATAGATTACCATTGTTATCTTGGCTGGTGAGTGCAGCATACAGCACCAGCCACTTGCATGATTTACCAGCATCTGAATGGTGTTAATTTTGTGTCCAGCAGGTGTGGCTAACTATAACTGAGATTGGATGATTAGCTATTATTGCATGACTAATAATGTCATATTTACAAGATCACAAGGTTACTTAATTGGTCACATACAGAAGTCACAGAGTAACATGCAGTGAAATGTCTCCTGGTTAGTCCTAAACTGGCCTTATAAATAGAATAAATAAGATACATGTGAATAAAATCAAACAAATATGATGTAAATAATGTAATTAAATATAATCTAAATAATGTAATCAGAAATTAAAATATGTGCAAGGATGTGTGTATGTGTGTGTCAGGCTGAGTCCTGGTGGTGGGGGGAGTGGTCAAGTTGAGTTCTGGTTCAGGAGTCTAATTTTAGCAACCCTCTCTATATATGGAAATAAAAGATTGATATATAGCCTGCAACATTAGTTTAGATACAGTTTTTCTCTCAGAAACATGTGGTTCGAGATGTGTTTTGCTACACATAAAAATGTTAGCTATATTATCCAGATCTTATTGCTATAATTAACAGCCTAATTGTCCATGTTGTTCATCTATAGGTTTTCTGAATTCAACAGAGTGAAAAAAGTGGCCAGTGGCAGTACTGAGGGACAGAGCAGTCTTGACTCTAACAAAACCAGGTGTGCAGACATACAGCCAGGGCCATCCCAGGCAGAAGGCCATTACTGAATCCATTATACAGGATCATCTAATTTCATGCAATCTGCCTCTGTCTTTGATTGACAAGCCTATGTAGCCCAGGCTCTAAAATGACATCCCTTTTAATATTAGAACTCTCCCTTTAAAATAATTCATTTACACTGTGAAGTAAAAAATTCATTGGAAAGTCATTAAAAATCCTTAAAACAATTAATTTCATTTTGAAATAAATAAATAAATCAAGCACTATGATACCAACATCCAAGTGGATGCATTTTTTAAAATGTTTTACATTTTTGGAAAGGGTTTGGGAGGGAGTCATGCTATGTGGGGTTGAGGTGAAGTCTGAACAAATGAGTCTTGAGTATTTTGCGGAAGATAGAGTGTGATTCCGCTGTCCTGGCATTGGTCGGGAGTTCGTTCCACCACTGAGGTGCCAAAACAGAGAAGAGTTGCGACTTCGCTGAGCGGGCTTTGTTTGCTCTCAGCTATAGGGGTAACAACCGGCCAGCTGATGTAGAAGAGTGAAGTGCTCTCGCTGGGGCGTGTGGTCTGACCAGTGTTTGGAGGTAGACAGGTGCAGTTCCATTGATGGCCTTGAAGGCCAGCACCATCATCTTGAATCAGATGTGGGCTGCAAAAAGAAGCCAGTGGAGGTCATGGAGGAGGGGGGTCACATGGGAGAATTTGGGAAGATTGTGAACGAGGCGCCCTGCAGCGTTCTGGATACGCTGCAACGGTTTAGTCGCAGATGCTGGGAGTCCAGCCAAGAGGGAGTTGCAGCAGTCCAGGCGGGAGATGACCAGAGCTTGGACCAGGAGTTAGGGCTGGGCGATATGGCCTTTTACTAATATCCCGATATTTTTAGGCCATGTCACGATATGCGATATATATCTTGATATTTTCCCTTAGCCTTGAATTAACACTTTGATGCATACAATCATGCCAGTATGATGATTCTACGTGTCTACATTAAAACATCGTTCATACTGCATTAATATGCTGATTTCATGGATCAAAGCAAGTTTTTTCGAGCTGTAGCCAAGTCATATTACCAATTTGTAATTTGTGAAACATGTTACTTGACACATGCTAAAAAAATCAGATAAGAGTTACAGCTTCACCCCACACCATGTTCTCTAATGCAGACATCAAGTTTAAATATTTGACCAACAGTGTTTTACAGGAGGATGATCTGAACAGCTATTCTATTCACACTTAAAATGTTTTTTGTCTTTTCAATGTAATTTTCAATCTATGAAATCAAACTGTGCCTTTTTTTTGCCAAGCTTCTCTCAAGATTTACTCTTTCAAATAATCAACCATCTAGAGAACCTTATTAGTTTGCTATTTTTCTACTTCTTCTTCTCATCATCATTATCATTATTTATTATCATTATTATTATTATTATTAATGTTTAAAGTGAACCTCTTATCATTTAACATAAAAAATACATCATACAAACAGCAACTTTTGCAGCCTTGTCAGTCTGATGGCGAGTTATCACCTTTCTGTCATCACTAACATGCTGTTAATAATCAAAGAAGCTCTGAGGCTCTACACCGCGCACACGCTGTTAACGATACCATTGGCTGCAGAGTGTGACAATCAATCTAGGTGCGTTTGTTTTATCTCTCTGTGCGGAGAGATGAGAGAGAGTGAGAAAAACCTGTAGTTCAGAGCCCGCGACTAAAAGAAACTGTGTGACAATTAAATGTATACTCGAATATTCACGATGTAGTCATTTTCTACATCCCACAGAGAACAAGCCGCGATACATCGAGTATATTTGATATATCGCCCAGCCCTACCAGGAGTTGTGCCTCGTCTTTTGTGAAGAAAGACTGGATCCTGCGGATGTTGTAGAGGGAAAATCTGCAGGATCGGACCACAGTAGTGATGTTGTAGTGCCGAGGCTCCTCATTGTTGACGAAGGACATACCATGAAATCCTCGACAGTGGGTGACAGGTCTATGCGAGGGCAGTCTTTCCCCGGGATGAAGAGGAGTTAAGTTTTCCTAATGTTGAGTTTGAGGTGATGCGCAGCTGTCCAAGCGGAGATGTGTGCCAAACATTCTGAGATGTGCGTCACATAGGTGTTGGAGGAGGATGAGGGAAAAGAGAGGAACAGTTGGGTGTTATTAGCATAACAGTGGTAGGGGAATCCATGCGATGTGATTTCGGAGCTTAGTGATCTAGTGTATAGTGAAAACAGAAGTGGTCCTAATACTGAGCCTTGAGGGACACCAGTTTCCAGAAAGCAGTGTTTGGACAAGGAGCCGTTCCATGTGACCTTAAAGGTGCAATGATGTGAACCAGGTTAGAGCAGAGCCAATGCCAAGATCAGCGGAGTGTGGAGTGGAGAGGAGTATTTGGTGGTTGACTGTGTCAAATGCAGAGGATAAGTCGAGGAGAATCAGCACTCACTAGTTGGATGAGGCTCTGGCGGCACCAAGTGACTCAGTCACCATGAGGAGGGCCATCTCAGTGGATTGACCAGTCCTGACGCCTGACTGATTAGAGTGAAGGAGGTCTTTTTCTGAAAGATAGGAGGACAGCTGGATATAGACTGCACATTCCAGGGTTTTTGAGAGGAATGAAAGAAGAGATGCAAGTCTGTAGTTTCGGACATCAGCTGAGTCTAGGGTGGGTTTCTTTAGGAGTGGCTTTGCTGTGGCTGTCTTGAAAGGAGCTGGAATAATGCCTGAAGTGAGTGAGGAGTTAATCAGAGTGGTAAGGAATGGCAGGATGTCATGAGGGATGTTTTGGAGAAGGGGGGAGGAAATCCAGGGAATGGGTGCTGGCACTGTTAGACTTCAGTAGTGTGAGAACATCTTCAGAGGAGAGAGGGCTGAAGCAGGTAAGGGCCATCGGAGGTGAGGGTTGGGGAAGGTGTTTTCTGGATGGGCATCAGAGTAGATGGGTAAATGGAGTGTGAAAAGGAGGAGGCAGATGAGAGGGCAGCTGGAGTGGCAGTGTTTTCTGGGTTGATCCAGGTCTCGGGAAGTGCCTTGAAGTGGAGAGTCTGCAGACAGGCAGTTCAATAACCCCCCTAGTACTTCAAGTTCAGTACTGGTGGAAAATGTCGGATAGCAGAGATTGGCTGGGTCACAGCCTCGAGCAATGTGTCTCTAGTGAAACCTTATCTGGTTTGATGTCCTGACTGCGATTGGGTAGACTTCATGGCTACAATCGGTGGTGGACAGTGAGTTACTTTAACTTCCTTGTAAGAGATCGGGTTGTGCTAGTCTTGTGCCAGTAATCCAAAACATGAAAACAGGAAATAATGTAACGGAGTGCATAGAAAAACAAAGTGCACACCATAGAGTTCAGTGGCGCACACAGAATTCCACCCCTCCCCCACACCGCGCTTATTCACTAGCACAACACCAATCAGAATGGTCATACAGCTGAGACATACAGTTTGCCAACAGCCAACATTCTCAGACTTCACAAGTTGAATCGGAGCAGGCACTGTCTACACGGTCCCAAAAGCTTCCAACTTGAGCTTCCAGCTGAACACATGGAACAGATTTGTTCCAGAACTCATCCGAGTCTCCCCAAACGCTTTAGATTGCCAACAGTTGGCCCAGTGTGTTTCAGACTTTAAGTTGTTCAGCCGATGTTCAGCTTTTTTCCTTGAATTGTCAAGGGCGATATTTTCTGTTCCAGTGTTGTTTTCTCCTGGACTGTGTGCCTATATATACAATTTAGATAATGGTGAAAACAGCCAAAGTTTCCCACGATGGACTGTTTTATACACTGTTCAGATGACAATTCGAAGCTTGTGGCACCTACAAATAAAGAGTCGTGTAACACGTTACTGAAAGAGAATGAGAGAAAAAGGAAGATGAAGTTGAAGATGAAGTTGCCTTTACCCTGGCCTATGATGATGATGATGATTAGGATAAAAATCTACTGATCTGATCTGCCTGCTAAATAAAGACACTTACCAAGCAATTATTGACAATTCTCGCCTGTGCCCATTTTCAACTTTAAGGCCCACAATCACCTCTCATAGTAGGATAATAAGGGAGGATTATACATTTCCTGAATTGTTACAGTCCTGTGAGTATTTCAGTGTTTGCTATTTGTGTCAGTGGTGTTCCTACATGTCACAATGCTATACAAAAGACTACAGTTTAGGCGAAAATTGTAGAAAAATAGTTGTTGTTGACATTCGGAATAGCCCATGTAACCTTTGTATTTTTTAGACAGGCCCAAAACCTGGTTTACATGACAGCTATGAATCTACCCTTTAAAATGCTACCAAACATGCCCTCATAATAGATGAGTAAAGCTCGGGGAGGACGGGGAGGCAGGCCTTGGTTAGAGCCATTGGGAGGGAGTCGAGAGAGCAGGTGGTTGTTTTGGATGCAGTGATGATGTCCGAAATGTGGGAGGAATCAATGGGGGAGAAGGCAGTGAGAGAAGGGGCTGGGGCAGGTGGTCTGGGAGGTGGAAGGGGACTGGGATGGTGGTGGTGGAGTAGTTGCCAATGGCGGCAGTCAGGGAGCTGTTGATTTGGGAGATTTTATTGTTAAAGGCGAGGAGGAAAAAGTTGCAGAGGTCGGGTGAGGAGGGTGGGTTGATGTCTGGCGGCTGGAGCAGTTTGTTGACAGTGGAGAACAGGATGCGGGGGTTCCGGTTGGTACTGTCGATGAGGGTGGAGAAGTGGGCGGGTTTAGCAGGTTGGAGAGCGTCACGGTAGGAGATGTGGTGTTTGTAGGCTTCAGCGTGAATGGTGAGGTGGGTTCGTTTTTCGAAGTCACTCAAGTTGGCGGCCGGTCTGTTTCATGGTGCGGACTTCGGGGGTGTACCAGGGGGCAGAGTTGGTGAATGAGACGGAGGATGTTTTCCAGGGGGCAAGGGAATCAAGTGAGTCAGAAAGGATGGAGTTGAGCGTGATGGCATAGTCGTCAGGGGAAGAGGGGGCAGAGTCGGGGGGGAAGGCAGAGGATATGAGCTGGGAGAGGGAGAGTGGGTTGACTGATTTGATGTTGCGGTAGGAGATGGAGCGCTTTTTGGGGTTATGGGGCGAGGGTAGAGGGGCGGAGAAGATGATGCATAGATGATCAGAGAGGGGGGAGGGGAGGGGATGTGGGTTAGAGACGGGTAGGGAGGCGGAGCAGACGATGTCGAGGATATGGCCTTTGGTATGGGTGGGGAAGTCAATATGTTGGGTGAGGTGGAAACAGTCGAGAAGGGAGAGGAATGCAGATGTCAGTGGAGTGTTGGGCTGATCAATGTGGATGTTGAAGTCACCGGTAAGTAGGAGGCGGGAAGAGAGAGGACGCAATGGTGAGGAGTTCAGACAGTTCAGAGAGAAAAGATGGGTGTGGCTTCGGGGGACGGTAGATTAGAACAGCAGTGATAGAGTTGGGGAGGGAGAAGGCAAGGTGTTCGAATGATGAGATAGATAGGAGGTTGAGATTCAGTTCAGTGATGGTCAGGGATTGTTTATGGTGAATGGCAACGCCTCCCCCTCGGCCGGAAAGGCGGGCAATGTAGCTGTAGTTGGAAGGAGTGGCTTGGTTGAGAGCATAGTAGTCCAGGGGCTGTTGCCAAGTTTCACAGAGGAGGAGTAGATCGAGGTTATTGTCCAGTAGCAGTTCAGATATAACAGGTGATTTGTTGGAGAGGGAGCGACAGTTCAGTAGTGCAAGGGAGATGGATGGAGGAGCAGGGGAGGGGGAACGGAGGTTGTTGAGGTTGGCAGTACGGCAAGTGGGAATGACGGGGGGGGGGCGAGAGTTAGTCCAGAGTGAGTGGATAGGTGAGCCATGGGGGAGGTGTTGGTTGCGGGAGGGACCAGAACCTCGGTGGATGAAGCGGCGATGACGAAGGATCCCAGCTTTGCCAGCAGCAGTGGCAGCAGCAGCAGGGAGGCGATGGTTCTTGTTGAGGTGGTTGAGGTCAGCGGCAGTGTAGGTGAGAGGGCGAGGAGTTGGTGGAGTCGAGGAGAGGGTCGAGAGAGTCTGAAGTAGCAGAAGTGAAGATCCAAGCTGGAGATGAGTCAATACAGATGGAAGGAGGCTAGGTAGGATGTTGGCAGCGGCTAGCAGCTGGATCGCTAGAAGCTGGTAGGCAGTGAGTTGTGTGGGCGCAGCAGTGGACCCGGGGTTGAAGTTGGTGGAGTGGGGAGATGTTGGTTGCCCCGGACCGTACCCGCGCGGCAGGCAGGGCCCACATTGCCATGTCAGCAGTCAGCTAGGCTAAGGCAGGCGAGCTGGCAGGGAATGGGGATTCCCCCCAGGTACACCAGCTGGATAGCGAGACAGCTGGGCTGATGTTATTAGCGAGGCACTCAGCTAGGCTACCGCTGACAAGCAGAATGGTAGTGGGGGCTCCCTCCCTGAACGCCGGCTGGGCTAATGTTTTTAGCAGGGCACTCAGTTAGGCTTTGTTTGACGAACTGGCAGGGAGTGTGGCTAATGTTGTTAGCAGCACACGTAGCGGGTCGGTCACGGGTTGGCACAATCACCACCACAAACACACAAACTTACTCACCCAGGTCCAGAGCAAGCGATCCACACACTCAGAGACACGGGTAGATCCAGTGGAGGAGAAACAGATAAGTCCAGTGGTGGTGGAGGTTTAGCCGGCTGACAGTTAGCTAGCTGGCTAACACAGCTGATAGTCCGGGAGTGAGGGAAGCGAGCGGAACTGCGAGGTAGCGTGATGAGTAGAGAAGCGCGGACAGGTAGACAGCTAAACTAACACAGAGCCGAGGGGATAAAACAAAACAAAAAAGAGACAGGCAGACACGAAAACGTTGGACGGAGACAGGGACAGAAGCGGCAGTCAACAAACCAGACGCCAGCAGTGCTCTAACCCGGAAGACAGCACGTAGACAACACAATGACGTCACACATGAGTCTTGACGCAGAAACCCTGAGTCAAAGTGAGCCGTAATGTAAGTGAGATAGCCATGAAAAGGTGCTAATGATGCTAGTCACCTAAGACTGTGTTTGGTGATGCTAACGACCTATTGGTTTGGGTTTAGCTCCTTAGCTGGCATGATTACTTGGTGTCATATGTAAACTGTTAAGACACTATTATTTTATTTGTTGTTTACAAAGGAGGATGTTATTTTCCTAAACCGTTGTGTTGAAAAAAAGATATTGGTGAGATTATTTGATGGATGTTTATTTTATGGTTGTGGTAATTAAAGAGGTCAGTATTGAGTGCATTCTCTCAATGTTACCGGTGCAAGGAGAGACAGCTAAGCACATTAAGCCTTAATGCCTCTAAGTTACTGTGAATGTTTACTGCATTTAATGCTATTTCCCCACCACATTAAAGGGGTACTATATAAAATTTTTTTCATTTCTATAACATGATCTGGTGTTAGTCAATAATGTGACTTCAGTTCTTTGAATGGTTATTAATCTAACCACAGTCTTTTGAATACTTGAACAAAATTATAAGAAGCACTATTATTATTATATACTAAACTAAACTATATATTATTATAGTTTCACAACTACAAATGAACACTTGAACTAAATATAGGTTTTGTTGTACAACTAAACCTTTTTGAGAACATGATTTGAACCAGTTAATGCAAAGGAGTATTATTGATTGGTAAAAATTCATGGGAAATAAGAAAATGAACATGATTTACATTGACAAGGTGTGAATATAACAAGCTATTTGGATCTCCCTTGACCTGTCTATAGGTCAGGTTTTTTGTGACATCTTTAAAAAGAGGTCCCAGCAACGTCCCACCGTCCATTGGAGCACTTCTTGCTGGGTTCCTGTGAGGTTTCCCGTGATCCAGAGATTGTTTCCAGATCCCAAGATCCATAGATTCCCAGTGTGAGCTGGGTGGCGAGCCACATTGTATCTACTGGTATTGAACTGTGAGAGTGGTAAAGGATTTCCCGGTTCCCCTTCCTCACGGACTGTGTGGTAGGACAAAACAAACGTAGACTGATGCGCTGATATTTAACGGAAAAAGGGCCCCAATGCCAACGTTTTAGTTTGTTATGTTTTATTGAACTAGTGCAGTGCCCGTAGGAAATATGTGTTCCTATAGAAAAGTGGGAGGTTATGAAGCATTTTCACTGATGGCCAAATGAGGCTATTTGAAGGTGGAACGTCGGGTATATTTAGGTTTGTTATGAAATCCGATATTCCAGGGTATAACTGGTTGTTTTTGATTTTGCCATTATATTTCACCTTAAAAACTATTTACTTGGTGTGATTATTTTCAGCACAACCTCACATGTGTGACTGTACAGTTATTTTTTTCATTTTGACATATTGTACTAACACAATAGACCTAAAATCACAAAAAAAACATAAAATCTGAGTAGAAAAAGTTATTTTTTACTGTGAAAACCACAAATATGTTTAACAAACTCTATTATTTATAATGCAAATATAAATTTTTGTTTGCTGAATATGTGCATACATTTTAAAAATGTACAAAGTTCTGTGTAACTATTTACATTTAAATGCAGGCAATGCTCAGGTCTGCCTGAGCTCCTTCCAGCTGAATGAAGAGCTGCACTGCCTGCTGCACATTCAGCTTCTTCTGTTTTGACTCATTAAACAAAACACCGACTCCACTACACACTAAACACACTACACCAAACACTACATAACACACTTACTATACACTCCAAACACGCTAAATGTCAATATCACTGTCAGAACACCGGCCGTCGCTGCCTGTCAATCATCCACCGATGTCCCTCCCACAACTTCCTGTTGCTCTACAACCAAACTTGCTGCTTGAACACTTTCGTGACAAAAGCCCGTTTTTACCGTTTCTTCTGCACCAGACACAAAGCAAACGTGATGGACATTATTTACCCTAAGTCCGGGTTTGGACAGGTTGGTGCGTCCGGTCCGTCAGCTCGGGAATTGGGCCGTGTAGGTTAGCTAGCAGCTAGCAGCTAGCTGCTGGACACGAACATCCACAGATTCCGTTTCCACTTTGTTGTCGACGCGTCTCCGCATCTCCTCAGACCCGAACAGGCCGGTCCGGTCTTGTTTAGTCACATTAATCCACAACAGTCAGATTAGATCATGCACAGAACAGAACGGGACTAAAACGGCGGCTAACTCCCGGCTCAACTCGCGCCACTGCAGGTATAAATCCGCTCTCCTAAGACCCGAACAGACACGGTCCGGTCTCGTTTGGTCTCATTAATCCACAACAGTCAGTTTAGATGCACAGAACAGAACGGGACCGAACCGCCGTCTAACTCCCGGTCCAGCTCGCGCTGCTGCAGGTATACATCCGCTTGTTTTTTAATGTGTGTCGTAGTCCTGAGCTCTGCAGTGATTGGCTCTAATGCGCATGTCACTGTGGGGGCTCCGATAGACTATGCTCCAGAATGTGTAAAGCATTTATGAAATAATTTATTCAAACAAATGCGAAGTCACACACCACTGACCCAAACGGCAGCCATGTTGAAACTCTCAGCTCATTCTGATCCTGATCCGCAGAGATATTTGAGGCACAGACAGACAGACAGACAGACAGACAGACAGAGATTCCTTGCTTTTATAGAGAGATGTTTTGAAACAAACTGCTGTATTTTCATTGTGTTATTAATTCATAAAAACAAGTGGCCACAAAAAACTCAAATCATTGTTGCCTGTGTCTTTTGAGTATTCAAAGAATAAGGGCTCTTACAAACTTAAAGTCTTCTGTTACTGGTCCAGCTATTAGTATTGATAATTACTTACCTGTGCTCTGTTATTACATCATTACAAGGGTTACAGTATTCTTAGTAGACCGGATAGCAGCAGATGACAGAAGGCTCCCCACACAGAAAGAACCTATATGAGGATATATGCGCATATATGAAACCTATATGCACTTAAATGCGCATATATGCCACATATATACAGCATATATATAGCATATATGCGTATATATGCCACATATATGCCGCAGGTAGGCCGCATATAAGCCAAATTCAGGTGCATATATGTGCATATACAGGGCATATAGGTCTCCTACATCTCTTCTTTATATCCACATATAAGCCCTTTATGTACATACAAGGTATGTCTCCTATATAGCTCATATACCCAGTGGCAGGTTCTGTTTGTCATACCTGTTGTATAGCTCATATCTCACTTTTGCAACTGTCATACATGATGCCTAGCTCATATTTTTATTCTCAAGGTAATAACTACATATTTGTCCAAAGTCCCTTACAGGAAAAAATAAATCATTTTCACGCAATAACTTCACGCACCTTTCACGCGCATCCTTAAAAAGTCTTAAATTCATGTATCTAAAATTAAGGCCTTAAATAAGTCCATATTTTGCACATAGATCTTGAATTACATTTAGTTAGGTCTTAAATATGTACGTTCATTTATCGCTTCCGTCGTTGCCTTTTTTGTTTTGTTGTTTTTGTTTCGGGGAAATGTGTTGGTGAGATTCACAGTCAGCTCCATGTGTTGTTCTTCTGTCTGAAGTATCCTGGAACGTAAGTGGCATTTTATCAACAGCCCGGTTGGAATTTATCGCCGCACACTTCACCAGTTCCAGAAAGACTTTGACTGCGGAACCTGTTACAACTATGGGAAAGTGTAAATTTAACAAGTGTTGGCTTGAACATCCAGAATTCAGTTGGTTAAAAGCTGTAAAATAATGAATCTGAAGTGCAGTGTACGCTCTGCCAGAGGACCCCTTAACTTCGGCACACTCGGTGTGAAAGTGCTGGTGTCACACACAACATCGGAAAAACATCAGTTAGCTTCTAAAAGTCTCCAGTGAAGTGACGCTACTACACACTTTTTTACGCCTTTGTCACCAGTTCCTGGTCCAAGTTGTGCAGCTCTGCTCGACCTGAACTCTGCGCTGCCTCCATCGTCTCATAGTCAAGAGACAGTCAAACCTTCTTCGGCTCAAGTCCGCCCACACAGAAAGAACTTATGTAAACATATAGGTTTAAATAAGGTTTCGAATATATGCGACATACATAGAATTGGCCGGTTTCATATATTACATATATGTACCTACATATACATATAGGTACCTATATCTATATGTATATATATATACATATAGGTACCTATATGTATATGTACGTACATATATGTACTAAGTACATATAATAAAAACTGGCCAATTTTATGTATGTCGCATATATTCGAAACCTATATTAAAACCTATATGTTTGTATAGGTTCTTTCCGTATGGGTCATTACAACCAGAAGAGACATTTTTATTTTTTGAAACTTGACTTGGACTCGTGACCAAAGACTTGAGACTTGACTTGGACTTGTGACCAAAGACTTCTCTGGTGTGTGTGTGTGTGTGTGCGCAACAATTAGGTCAACATTTTTATCAGTTCAAAAGTGACAGAATAATGGGGAGACATTATTTAAATTGCATCATGATTTGCAAACATTCAATTCTGTGTATTTTACAAGGGTTGTAACGTTTACAATTAAGTATCTATGGAGGCATTTTTTTGGAAATGTGACCTTAATCTAATGGAATTGACTCGTCTAAGTTTATCAATATAATTTGATAAATAAACATCTGAGCATCAGAATTTTAATAAATGACTTCTAACTCATAACATTAAACTAAAGCTTTTAATCATTTACCATATACACATAGTCCAGAATCAAAATATTATCTTATAGAGCTTTACAATCTGGGCAACACGGCCTATAGTATGAAACTCTGTTTGTGTGGTAGAAAGCTTAAAGTGGAAAACCTCAAAAAGAGCAAGATAAAAGACATCTCTCATTAAGGAGAGACAGATGTACTGTAGTGTTAGATCCTGAGTAAACCCCCTGTCCAGGGGGCACTGGACCAGCACTCCATTATAAAGGGTTAGAGGGAGTCCTCAGCGCTGGTAACAGAGGACCGAAGCTACAAGCCTTCCGTCACATAAATGCAAAGGTGAGACTCGGGTCCCATCTGGGTATTCCCACATTTTACGTATATGGGGCAGTAAGTGCCATTGGCATTAACTTCAATCACCGGGTCCAGACCAGGTCCGGCTGCTGCAGAGTTCCAAATCACTCTTGTTCTGGTTCTACCTCAAGGCTTAGACCAATGACCACTGCTGGTATGTATGGCACCTTCTTGTAACAGAAATGGCCTTTTGCTTAATGAACAGTAAAGTTCTCCACATAGCATTGCTTGCACCACAGCGCTGGGGTAAGATCGCAGAGATTTGGCCTGCTCCAGGTTGGCCCCACAGTGGATACAGCTTGTACCGTCTTGCAATGTGTAATAATATAAAGTCTGATTATAGATGATAAGAGCGTAAAACTTAAGCCTGCCTGTAGAGACGTATACTTTCCATGCCTCTATTTAGAGATTTCTCTGGGAGCATCTCTGGGCCAGAGAGGCCAGCCATGAACTAGATTACTGGTAATGGCAATAATGGAGTGTAAAAAGAAACTGTGAAAATGACAATATTAAACTTGCACTTAACAACTTCTATGCATTTAACGTGTCGTTCACAAGTAAATACTGATTGTGCAGTGTAATGGCTGAAGAAAAATGACCCCATCCGCGTAAAGATTGGTTCCATGTAAACCTCGCTCGCACTATGCTACTCAGTCTGACAAATTATTGCACAGGAAGAAAGGAAGCCCATCTGCCACTGAGCAACCAAAACAGGAAGATGCATTGTTTTCCCTAGTTGCTATCCCCAGGTAACAGTAGGAAAACTGGAATAACTCTGCAAAAGAATAAAAACACTGTTGATGGAGGAAGCAAAGACGGTCATAGAAACCAAAGGAAGGTAGGCACTGACATCAAAATCTGTTCCCCAGTTATGGGTTTCTCCTTACCACGAAGACTTGCAACAGTTAACAAACGGCGTCTATTCTACCAGATCAGTTACCTGCCTACATATAACCTATTTAATATAAGCAAGTGTTTTACTCTGCCTTTTCATAGCACTGAGCTCTGGGTTTATAGGATGTTTATGGTTGTTGTTTTTTTTTGCTTTGTACAGTAGCCAGGCTGCTAACAGTAGCCACGATGCAATAGCATTGCCAATAGTAATACCGCAACGAAACACTGGGAGGGAAGAACGTTAAAAAATTGTCCATTTCCACATTAAGCATATGAGGTATGTAATGTATAATATTAAGTAAATACTAGGTGTAATTAAAAAGTGTAAAAGTGTAGATTCTGGCATTTAAAGTTGTTTTGGGGTGGGAAACATCCTCAACATGCAGTGAGATAGTAAAAGAACCAAAAAATAAATAAAACAGCGTCACAGACACATTTAAATGTTTCCTTGAAAAAGCATAATTCGGGGGACAAGATGGCGTCGTAGAGTAAGCATCGTTGCTGAGTGAGCTCCAGTGGCATCTGTCAGTTTATATCTCTACTCTACATATTTGAACGGTAAAAAGTGTTGCATTTTGAACGAGAAGTGTTTTAACAAGAGCCTGGACAATTATTTATTAAAAACTTCGGACAACATGCCCAAAAAACACGAAAAATTTGTCGAAGAACTCCCCTGCTAATGCTGACAATGAGGGGGAGCTAAGGTTAAGTGCCTTACCTGAGATACTGAGCGTGGATGTTAGCTCCGGCTCTATGGAACCAGGTATTGTTCAAGCCCTGGACAGAATAACTGACAACCTTACTAAAGTAATCGACACCAAGATTTCCACTGTCCTGGAAGCTGTTAAAGAACAGACCTCGCAGCTACAGGCAGTTGCCGCCCAAGTGGGCGAAGCGGAGAAACAGATTGCTGATGTGGAGGCCGTGGTGACATCATCGGAGACGAAGTTAGCATCTCTCGAATAGCAAGTGCATGACATGCAGGAGCACATAGATGATCTCGACAACCGAGGTCGCAGGTGCAACACACGTATAGTTGGTTTACAGGAAGGCTCAGAAGGCTCGGACTCTGTAAAATTCCTCGAAAAGTGGGTCCCCGAGTACCTCCAAATGGATACAAAAGCAGGACGGCCGAAGCTTGATCGGGCACACCGGTCCTTAGAACTAAAACCCGGCGGCGGTCAACGTCCCAGGCCGCTGATAGTTAAGTTTCATAACTTCACAGATGAGCAACACGTGATGGAGGCAGCTCTCTGGCTCGGATCCTGCTGGTCTAACCAGGATGACCCTACAAACAAGGAACCCAGGATCTCCTTCTTTAATGACTGTTCAGCTGAGGTGGTCCGGAGACGAAAAGCTTTTGATGACATAAAGGCGTGGCTGAAGAAGATGAACATGGCCTACGCCTTACTTTACGCGGCTACTCTGAAGGTGACGGTAAATGGGACTCAGAGGAGATTTGACACCCCGAGAGAAGCCGCTTCGCTTCTACATTCACTGGAACAGAGGCGTGAGGACATATATGTTTGTCAGTATGTGGCTTTATTTCACCTGATTTCATTCGTACATGTTCCGTGAGTATGTTCTGATTGCTCCGTAACTGCGCATTTATGTGTGTATAATGTTACATGTTTATGCATAATGGGTAAATTTTGTTTATGCACCAAGTTATGGCCACCAAGAGCAAACTGAAGCTTTTGTTTATTCTATGTGTGGGTGCCAGGGAAGAACAGGGTGCAGCCTCATTCATTTATTATTGACAGATTTGTTTCTCTATTTTTGTGAGGCTTGTGCAGAGAGAGTGTTGTGGAAGAGGTTTAGAAGGCCCTTAAGTGGCAGGGTCAGCCCCCAGTGTATTTGTGCCTTTTTGTATGATAGTTCCTGTTCAGATTTGTTTTTTCTCCCAGCTCAGTGACTGTTTTTATTGTTTTGTGCAGTTTCAGATTTGTGCCCTTAGTGAGTTATGTATATATATAGAGGGTCGACTTGAACAGTATGGCAAGTATTAAGCTGCGCTTACATGGAATGTAATAGAGGTACATAGTCCTATTAAAATAGGGATAATACTGACCTTTCTGAAAAAAGAACACATTGATATTGCACTTTTGCAGGAAGCACATTTGGACAATGTAGAACACCTGAAGTTACGGCAGGGTGGGGTTGAGCAGGTATTTTTCTCCTCATTTACTTCAAGAAGTAGAGGAGTGGCAATTCTTGTAAGAAGGAATCTTCCTTTTTCAATTATAGAATGTGTTAAAGACAAATATGGAAGTTATGTTATAATCAAGGGGGTCTTATTAGGTACGGTTATTTCCATACTGAATATTTATTACCCCCCTGCTCAACCGTCAGATTTTATAACTAAAGTCTTAGATTTCTCTGAGATTCACTCAGATGTTTCCTTAGTGGGTGGAGATTTTAATTGTATACTGAATCCCCTTATTGACAGACTCCCCCACAAAGCCTCACCTCTTTCTTCACAAGCTAAGTCACTCAATTCTATATGTGAAGATTTAGGATTTGTTGATGTATGGAGGACAATTCATCCTTTGGATAAAGAATATACTTTTTTTTCTGCACCCCATAGGTGTCATACTGGGATTGACTACTTCTTTTTACCTGGGATCTCCTTACATTCAGTTTTATCTTGTGTAATAGATAGTATTGTCATTTCAGACCATGCCAATGTGGTGCTGGATCTCTCTCTGAAGGGTTTAGGAAACAGAGTAAAATACCGGAGACTGAATATAACTATTTTAAAGGACCACACCTTCGTATCCTGTTTTAATACTGAGTTTACATTTTTTCTTTCTATTAACTCTCAGTCAACAGATAACCCTGCCCTCCTGTAGGAAACTATTAAGGTGTATACTAGAGTGATTCTTATTTATTTTTCAGCCAGCAAGCGGCGGCAGAAATTGAGGAAGCAAGATTTGTTAATGACAGAGCTTAAACGGAAAGTGTGTAACTATTTAAGTAATTTCTTAACTTAAATCAACGTCTTCGTTCATAAGTAAGTCCGCATTGTTGTACAATTACCTCTGCCAGCAATCTGACATATCCTCCTGAGTGAAGAATTACCTATCTGAATATACATAGCACGGGTAAGCTCTATGGAGGCCGCCATGTCTTTCCAGGTGTAAAAAAACTATGGACTGCCGAAAGGGACACAAAGCACTACGTAGTAAGGCTAAACGCGTTTTAAGCTCAGAGCCAGCTTGACTGCAGAAGTGAGAGGGAGCTCAGCGAAAGCGCTCGTCACTAACTAACATCTAACTAACTACATCTTTACCTCATTACTTGAATCAGTGGAAATACTCCACGCTATTGGGAAAGAGTCAATATTTTGAAAACCACCATAGCTTCTTGAATGTCTTCAGGACGGGGGGGTGAGCAAAATAGTGTTGCAATGTCGAGCCTCACAGCTAGATGGTGCTAAATACTCGATATATTACACACTGTCCCTTTAAAACAAAAGAAAGGGCTTATGTTGATTCTCCAACTCCTGCTTTATTGCAAGAAATATCTGCAGTAAGATCAACCTTAGACAACCTCCATAAGCAAGATGAGGAGACCAAACTTAAATTTACTGGACAAAGATTTTATGAACATGGGAATAAACCCGGAAAATATTTGGCATACCTTACCAAAAAAAGATAAGAATCACAAGCTATTGCAGCCATTTGTGATGCTCAGAATAATCGCATATATGACAATAAGTCTATAAATGACACTTTCAAGGAATTTTATTGTAGACTGTATACACCTGAACAACGATGTAACACACTTGAATTAATGGAAGATTTCTTTTCTCAGCTAAGTTTCCCTACTATATCAACAGAACAGCAAACCAATCTTAACGCCCCCATTTCCAGAGAGGAAGTACTGAATGCTATAAAAACCTTACAAAACCGAAAATCCCCTGGGCCTGATGGATTTGGTAGTGAATTTTATAAGGAATTTTGTGATTTATTAGCAGACCCATTACTTGATATGTTTAGCCATTCTTTTTTTCATAATAGATTACCTCAGACCCTAAGAGAAGCAAATATTTCTCTCATTCTGAAAAAGGGGAAGTGCGCAGAGCTTTGTTCCTCATATAGACTGATAGCTCTTCTTAATGCGGACCGGAAGATCCTTTCAAAAATCCTAGCTTCTCAACTTGAAGACCTTCTGCCTAAAATTATAAAATAAGATCAAACTGGTTTTATAGAAGGTCGTAACTCCCGTGACAATGTGAGGCGCCTTCCAAATGTAATTCAGGCTTTCCAGCAAAGAGATATTGATGGTCTGGTGCTTTCTCTAGATGCTGAGAAAACCTTTGACCGGGTAGAATGGGCTTATTTATTTTATACTCTATATAAATTTGGTCTCGTGATAATTTCATTAGGTGGGTGAAAATTCTGTATGATAATCCTCAGGCAGCTATTTTGACTAATGGGCTTAAATCGGACAGTTTTCCATTGTACAGAGGAACGAGGCAAGGTTGCCCCTTATCAACCCTCTTGTTTGCCATTGCCATGGAACCGTTGGCGGAGGCCATAAGGATGACACCTGCGACACGGGGTATGCTAGTTGATTATCAGCACAAAATAAGTCTGTATGCAGATGATGTTTTGATATTTATTTCCAATCCTGAGATGTCAATACCAGCTCTACTTAACATTATTGATATATTTAGCACATTTTCTGGGTATAAAATTAATTTGACCAAGTCTGAAGCTATGCCACTTGGGAGTCTTAATTGGATACCAGCTGCTTTACCTTCTTTTCCCTTTAAAGAGTCTCCAGCAGGTTTTGTATACTTAGGTATATTCATAACCCCTAAATTTAAACAAATGTATAAAGCAAACTTTGTCCCCCTGTTCGAGAAGGCGAGGCAGGATTTGGAGCGTTGGAATTCTCTGCCTGTCTCCTGGCTAGGACGTATATCCCTGATTAAAATGAATATATTGCCTCGATTGTTGTATCCTGTTCAAATGATTCCTGTCATATTTTCAAATAGGGTGATGAAAAACCAGAATGGCTGGCTAAGTTTCTTCATATGGAACAAGCGCAGACCAAAACTTAAGCTGGCTACATTGCAGCTTCCAGGTTCTGTAGGGGTCCTAGACTTACCAAATATCAGAACATATCAGTTGTGTACTCATTTGAGGTATATTTATGACTGGGTTGTAAATAACTCAAGCTCTATTTGGTTGGAAGTTGAAGCTTCCCTTTCTAAGTATCCACTAAGGGACTTACTGTTCTTTAAGACATTTAAAAATATCAGACTGAGTTGCAATAACCCCGTTACACTTAACACACTTAAGGCCTGGCGATCAGTATGTCGACTTGAGGGAAGGTCAAAGTTCACATCCGTCTTCACCCCTATTGTGAATAATCCTGATTTCCAGCCTGGGATGTTTGATATTGGTTTTAAACAGTGGGGGAATAATGTGTTCATAGACTGAGGGACTTACTCTCTGATAATGTGGTTATGACATTTGAACAAATGATAGAGAATATTCTGTCCCCAGACATGATTTATTTCGTTGTTTGCAGATAAGGCATTATATATTGCACAGTACTACTTTAATTGAGAGTCATGAAAGCTCCCCTGTTGGGAAATTACTATTTCTAACAGATGCAGAGATATCTGTGTCTCTATTTGATAAAACTATGTATTCCACACCCACTGTTGGGCTACAGAAGCTTAAAGGCACATGGGAAAAGGAGCTAAACATCACAATTGGTGATGAAGAGTGGAATGATGTTTGGAGACATGCTAAATCAATTTCAGCCTGCAATCGTACCAAAGCAACACAGTTAAAGATTATACACAGAATGCACATATCCCCCAACCGCAGGCATCACTTCAACCCTACTCTCTCACCCATGTGCCTTGAATGCGAGATAGAAATTGGTACCCTAACTCATTGTTTTTGGTCATGGTTGAAACTGCAAATGTATTGGTCTAGTGTGTTACCTGAGATACAAAAGATATTGGGCTTAGAACTGAAGATGAACCCTGTGTCTCTCAAACTGGGCCTCCCAAGCTGACGCTTAACGTCCAAACATAATAAGAGGTTGTATTGTATTCTTACATACGCAGCGAGGAAGAATATTTTATTGCAGTGGATTAAGGAAAAAGTACCAACTGTTAAAGGCTGGCATAGAGTGGTGTTTGATGTAGTGCCATTGGAGTACCTGACATGTATATTACATTCAAAAACAGACCAATTCTATAAAATGTGGGAGCCCTATTTGAACTATGTGGAGCCTGATGTCTCTAATATCATGCTGCAGGGATTTTCTTGACTGCTCATACCTCATTATTACTGTATACTCAAGTATTATTTATATGAATCTGAGCTGGTGTTCTGGTGTTTTGATTTGTTTGTCTTGTCTACTTGTTTGTTTGTTTGTTTTGCTTTTTATTTCTGTGAACCATATTGTGTAACCATTCTTTACTTGTAAAAGTGAAAAGTTTAATACAAGTATTGTTAAAAAAAAGAAAAGAAAAAGCATAATTCCACTTTAACACATCCTTATGTCTTTTTCACACCAACTGAAGAGAACTGCCCATTCCGCTGCATGTCTTTGGACTGTGGGAGAAAACTGGAGCAACCCACATGAAACGATTATTGCTTGTAAAAGAAAAATTGCATTAAATCCTCTCAAATTCAGTGTACATAATATAAATTTAGACTTGCTTAACCTCTTAACTGAAATGCCTCAAATTTGGTGTGTGTAAGAAAAGTTGATTTTTGAGTCTCATCCCCAACTTGTCAAATACTGATGCTTTGGGATTGTAGGGCGGGTCAGCCTTGGGCAGTCAGTGATTGACTTCTAGGTCTGGGTAAACTTGTGCTGTAATTTTGTTTAGTTTGTGGCTCAACGAGGAGATTAGGTCTCAGACCTAACATTGGTGATAGTGTTACTCTTTAATATCAAAGCATCAAACATGCATTCAGTGAATAATGACGGGTATGTAAAACATTTTGATTTAAACATTTAGTTAATTCTTCAGGAAGTGACTAATTTGTGAATAGTGATACTCATCTGTAATACAAGTTTAAATTAAAGGATTACAAACAAGGGGTTTGTATTTTCAGTCCTCAAATGAACCCACTGACTCTCTCACAGCCGGCCAAACAGAACTGAACAGAGTAGAAGTGATTGCCTGGAGGATCATATGTGATGTAATGCTGCTTGCATCACACTGTATCTCCCCAGCTGATGACAGATAGGCCTGTTTCCCCTGCCAGCACATCACAGCTGCTATGAGGCAATGTAGTCTGCCAAGCACAATACGGCATGTGAGCCCTCAACAATGGAGGACTTGTGCTCCCTGGATGGCATCATTGTCACAGTTTTTTTTTGGAGGGAGGCCTTCTTGAGTTGTTGTTCTTTTTGTTATAGTTTTTTAGCTACATGTCACTGTAGGTTAGCCAGTTATTAACCCTTGCATTGCAGGCTGGGAGACAATAGATGCAGTGTGTATGATGCTCATACAAAGACTAGATCATGGGAAGAAGATGAGGTTTGATGGTGTACTGGAATTGCAGAGAATTCATTCTTTAGGTTAAAGGGATTAGAAACCAGGCCAGTAGACAGACACAGTACCATTCGATGAAGTTCACATATAACCAAAACTGGAGACTTGAGATGGACTTAAAGCTGTAGTCTGTAACAATTTCTTTCACAAATCAATAAGTACAACTGCTCGAATCTTCCCCACGAGTCACAGATTCTGTTTCCTTCAACTACAAATCACAAATCGCAGTCTATGGAGCAAAAGGCGGGTGCTGATCTGAGATCGACTGATCCCACAGCCAATCAGAGGAGAGGGGCTTTTGTCCCACAGCCGATCAGAGGAGAGGGGCTTTTGTTTACATGTGGAGTGAGAAGGGGAAGAAGAGTTCCGCCGGTGGATTCAGCACATGCTAAACTAACAGCAGCAGAGACAGCAATATAGGCAACTTTTAAGGTAGGTTGTATTTTTAACCACATACATAAATAAACCCTGAAGCGAAGCTGAGAAATTCAGCGTCCTGTCACTTTTCCCCTGTTTTGCTAACCCTCCTCCCGGCCATGTGCATTTGTTTTCAATGAATATACATATACGTACATGAGTCGGGGTTTATTTATTAATGTGGTTAAAACATGAAACATTTGTTTCATTGAAATAATCGAAATATATCGACTTTTTACATATGTAAAAAAAAAAAAGTTTCTTAATTACATGGTTGACTCCACCATTTTATTTTGAGCATATTTTGTCAGTGCTTTGCATAGGTGATATCCAGGGGATGGTCGAACATGACACTAGAAATCTGACAAACACAAAAGCTTAAGGCAGAAAAAAGATAACTATTCACATACTCAGCAAAAACCGAACAGCTTGGACAAAGACACAAAAACAAACACATTCACAGACCAAAACCTTAAAATCTGAGAATCACACGAACTCGACTTTCGGACTTACACTGTATCAATATGGGAGGTCAGGAGGAACCCCCAAGCAGTTGTATTTTTGCTTACTTTGGAACACTGGAGTCAGTTCTCCCTAGCAACTTGTCTCTTGATAAACTATGACACTTCCTCGAATGCTGAATCGATGTCATGCTCTGTTGCATTTGATCTCCAAAGTAGCGGGAAAATGAAGTATATACTCCACTCATCGGTTTCTCATATCCAGCTTCAACTGTTTGAAGGAGATCCTCTGGGCCTCCTCCTCTTGCCTGGAATAATCAGGGAGGTACATAATCTTGACTCCGTACCATGAAATACATCTTGCACAAAGTATCTCCTCTTTGGCTTAATAGTGAAGCATGTTGACCATGATGGGCCGGGGCCAATATCCCTCATGTTGGACTCATCTTGTTGGGCCGACAGGTACTCTGTGCTGCATGTTGTGGCACATCTTCTGGTGGTCTGCTAACGAAGGCATCTATATCTTTGCTCGCTTTAGCTGGCTGCGACAGAGGTGAATCTTTGGGATGCTGAGGCTTCTGACGTTCTCAATAAAGTTCTCGATTGATACTTAAGTTGTAGGGAGCTGACCAGTTGTTGTTAACTACTGTTGTTAACAGCATTGGATCATCGTATATATATGCCACTGTTTCTTTTTTAAATTTCATTAAGCTTTATTTATGACAAATGATTTATCACTAAAGGCTTAATTAGTGGGCTGTGCTCGCCAGCCCACTATGGACACCTCTATAGCAAAGCTATAAGTGTCCATAGTGATTTGGACTTAATAGCACTAGTTTGACATCCTGGATTTGAGGCAGAAATCACTCTCAAATCAGTCTGGGACGGCCGTTGCTACGGGCGCTCACCAACCGTCACCTAGCAACCGAGATCAGCTGGGCCCACAGAGAGAGTGACAGACAGACAGACACTCACATGCACACAAACACTAGCAGAAAAAACACACACACACAGACAGACAGAGAATATTAATGTTTTCGCGAAGCGAGTTGCGAAAACCTTCATAAACTTTCCCTTAAGGAATGAATGGGACTAGGTCAAAAAGTCGCAGACACAGAGAGACAGAGAGACACACACACACAC
>CAEMYA010000714.1:0-15486 GCA_903131615.1 Diplodus sargus | reverse complement strand
TTGAATGTAATTTTAGAAAACAGAAAATATCATGTAAAATTAAAATAGTATTTTTCTGTAAAAAAATGAGAAATTAATGTAGTTTGTCATTACTGTCATAATGCTTAAAATAACTGGCGGATTGTTTATTTACAGATAATGTCTGTAATTTTACAGTTTTGTACACTATTTCTAAAGAACAGGAAATCTACCTTAAAAAAATAGAGTCATATACTGTAAAATTAGGATTTTTTTTTACAGTGTGGACAAAAGCATGGACGTAGACAGGGCTGACAAGAACAATGACCAGACCAGGAGTGAAGGGAACACAGATACTAAATACACAGACACTGATGACAAGACGAGGAACAGGTGAGGTGGACCAACAAGGTCCAAACAAACAGGAGGGTGGAAGCGAGGACTGGGACCCACTGGAGGCCAGGGGTGTGGGTTGGGACCCGCAAGAGGCCGGGGACATGGGCTGGGACCCACTGGAGGCCGACGAAGGCGATGACGAAGGCGCTCTGGAGGCCGACGATGATGAAGGTGCTGTGAAGGCCGGCGACGAAGACGATGACGAAGGCGTAGGCGTTATGGAGGCCGGCGACGAAGACGAAGGCATAGGCGTTCTGGAGGCCAGCGACGAAGACAAAGGCGCTGTGGAGGCCGGAGGCGGCGAAGGCGTGGGCGGGACCCACTGGAGGCCAGAGGCGGCAAAGGCGTGGGCAAATATACAATACTAAAAATGTACCAAATACAACACAAGACCAATGCTGAAGAGTGATGAAAATATAATTTATTTATCTAAATAAGTCAACATTTCAACAAAAGATGTCCATGCTGCAACTGTACTGTGCATAACACCAAAAAAAAAAAAACTCACCCATTCATTCATTCATTTTCCGATACCGCTTTTTCCTTTTTTGGGTCGCGGGGATGTTACCGCTTTATCACCCCTTTTTCAAGGGGGTAGCGGGATTGCTGGGGCCAAATCCAGTTTCTCGATGGGCGTAGGCCAGGGTACCACCCTGGATGAGTCGCCAGCTCATCGCAGGACCCTTACTGATGGCAGAGGCTGCCCCTCAGGGTGCCAACTGCACATCAGGAGCAATTTTGGGGTTCAGTATCTTGCTCAAGGATACTTCGACATATAGCTCAGTTCCGCCCCGGGGAGCTGGGATTCGAACCAGCAATCTTCCAATCACTGGTCCAACAGCTCTACCCACTGAGCTAAAGGCGCCCTCGAAAAACTCACGAAGTCAGAAAAAAAGAAAAAAAAAGATACTATAAAAAAATATGGGGGGAGGGGAACTACGGTGGCCCAGAGGTGTCGGGCCAAATACAAAAGCCGCAACACGAATACAAAAGCCGCAACACAAATACAAAAGTCGCAACACAAATACAAAAGCCACAACACAAATACAAAAGCCACAACGGAAGTGACCCACAACGGAAGTGACCCACAACGGAAGTGAACGGCAGCGGATGTTGACAATGCAGCGGATGGTTGCTGCCATTTTAGGACCCGTGTGCCGGCTGTCTCTGGGCAACAAAGAGTCCAACTTCGTCACAGACTTTTTTCCAGGCTCTCTCCTGTTTTGTCCAAGTCTCTGTGTATCTGGTTCTGTCGCGGAGCTCCCGTGCTCCGGTCTCTATATGCGTATGGAGTGTGGTAGTATAGTACTGAGCTAACGAGCTTTGGGGCGCCGAGCACGGAGCATTAGCCCCAGTTAGCACAACAGTACCACAGCAGGCTTTTCTCGCTTGTTGTGTCGTCCTGAGCCGGGGCTGCAGCGCCGATAGCAGCGCTCCGGTCTGCTCCCTGAGCTCTGTGCCACCATATCGCTGTACACGCATACAGAGACCGGACAATAAAGTACAGTGCTTGGAGAAAATCAGAAAGGAAGTTGGACTCCTTGCTAAGTTATGAAAATATGTGTCTGTTACTTAATTACAGCGGTCTGTTGTACTTTACTATGAACCACAGTAGCAAAATCACAGCCAACTTTCGCCGCATGCTGACTTGTGGAGTTTATTCGCTTTGACTCTAAAGAGTCATTGTAGGAATAGCGTGTGTGTGTGTGTGTGTGTGTGTGTGTGTATATATATATACCCCGCAAAATGATCAGGGCGATGGCGACACAAATGCACGCCACTGTGAGTGACAGCAGAGATGAGAAGTTTCCTCCGCTGCAACAACTTCACTTGCAGAAGGATGCCAGAGAATTCACCGAGAAGCTGGCAAAGTTTGTGACATTTTCAACCCCGATTTTTGAGAGGAAGGAATTAAACGTCTGTCCCAAATAAACACCTGATCTGTGAAGTGATTGAAACAAATAAACCCCCCGGCTTTATTTATATATATATATATTGATATATATATATATATATATATATATATATATATATACATATATATATATACATATATATATTAGGCAGAGTTGTGGAAATGAAGGACACATGAATGTAATTATTACACTCACTGTCTCCCCTATAACCTCAGTTCATGTGAATAATATCACTATTCCTACAATGACTCCTTAAAAAGTCTGCGACGAAGTTGGACTCTGTGTTACCCAGAGACAGCCGGCACACGGGTCCTAAAATGGCAGCAGCCATCCGCTGCATTGTCAACATCCGCTGCCGTTCACTTCCGTTGTGGGTCACTTCCGTTGTGGGCCACTTCCGTTGTGGGTTTTGTATTTGTGTTGTGGCTTTTGTATTTGTGTTGTAGCTTTTGCATTCGTGTTGTGGCTTTTGCATTCGTGTTGTGGCTTTTGTATTCGTGTTGTAACTTTTGTATTTGTGTTGTGGCTTTTGTATTCGTGTTGTGGCTTTTGCATTCGTGTTGTGGCTTTTGTATTCGTTTTGTGGCTTTTGTATTCGTGTTGCGACTTTTGTATTTGTGTTGTGACTTTTGTATTTGTGTTGTAGCTTTTGTATTTGTGTTGTGGCTTTTGCATTGGTGTTGTGGCTTTTGTATTCATGTTGTGGCTTTTGCATTCGTGTTGTGGCTTTTGTATTCGTGTTGTGGCTTTTGTATTTGTGTTGTGGCTTTTGTATTTGGCCTGACACCTCTGGGCCACCGTAGGGAACTGACAAAAAAAAAAAAGAAAATCCAGCAGGGAAAATTTTAGGGATTATCTCTTCGCCGAGCTGGATCAGGCCAGAGAATTTAGTCGACATCACAGGCGATATCTTCATTAGCAAGACAACGAGGGAAGAACCGCCGTGCATGTCGAATCCATCCTTGAATGGCTACGGCGTCAATTTGGTCACAGGCCTCCTCCATGGCCTCAATGAGGGGCACTTGAGCCTGGGGCTGCAGATCATACACCTTCCACCGCCACGTTGAGAAGAACTCCTCGATCGGATAGAGAAATGGAGAGTATGGTGGAAGGTATAGCACAGAAAATTGAGGATTGTGCTGAAACCAGTTGTGGACCTGTGCAGAGCGGTGGAATGATACATTGTCCCAGATGACAATGTATTGCATCTGTTGTATTTGGTTCACTGTGAGGATGTTGTGCAGTTGGTCCAGAAATGTCAGAATGTGAGCTGTGTTATAAGGTCCCATATTGGCATGACGGAGGAGGACCCCATTCTGTGTAATGGCAGCGCATTACCCCCACCCCCACAATTAAGCAATCATGTGTTGATGCATCTGAGTGTTGTGTTTAACCAATTAGATAATGAGTGTGGTCATTTGAAAGTCAGTGCTTTGGAATTTGCAAGGAAGTGACATCATGATATGCATCTGTGTCTAATGTATACAAGTGTGTTTAGTGTTTTGCAATTTACTGTGTGCAGTCATTTGCAAAAAGTGTGAAGTTGACATTGTGCTTATAGTTGTGCTAATCTGGTCTGGAGTTTTGCTCCTTGAGTGTAAGGTTTTTATAATTGTGTACGACTTTTGATTTTAGTGTTTTTGCAATCCAAAAAAACTGTAAAGTCAAAAACCATCCAAAGTACTGAATACAGCTGTGTTTTGCATAAAGCACATCTGTGTGTTGTTGCTGCTAGGAAAGAGTAATTCAAAGATGCATGTGCAACGTTTTGATGCTAAAAACAGTTTTAAAATGGGATTGTTAGGTTTTGTTTCAAGAGTTTCATTTTGCCGTATGAGCTAGGAGTGTGTGTTAAGTTATGACACAGTGAGCCAAAGTCTGAAACATGTGTGTAAGCATTCGGCAAAAACTGTATTAGAAAGAATATAAGCCTTGTTTATTTTTTAAATGATGATGATTATATTATTATTAGGGCCCGAGCAGGTTTCGACCTGCAAGGTCCCTATTGTTTTTCTAAGGATTGTTTAGGGCCTGAGCAGGGAACCTGCAAGGTCCCTATTGTTTTTTCAATGATTATTATTAGGGCCCGAGCAGGGAACCTGCAAGGTCCCTATTGTTTTTCAAATGATTATTATTTGTTATTAGGGGGCCAAGCCCGAGGGGCCGAGGGAACGCGTATGCAAGCAGACGCGTTTCCTAGGACCAGTGGTGCTAGGAACCCTATTGATATTGTAAAGATTTTTTTTCTCCCGCTACAAGTGGTGCTGCAGGCTAATCTGTGCAAGGCAAGGGAGGGCGGTGCAATTTGGAGGGTTGGTCCAGACACCTGCACGTACCTCAGTCACAAAAAACTACATCTGCCTGCAGGGGGTGCTGTAACCTAAGCCAACGCGTTTTTGCCTTTAACTCCCACACCGTATGTCGCACATTCAAAAACCTTGTATCTCCATATTCCCTGAATGGAGCTGAATCACTTTGCAATGGCCACGCCCACTTCCGTCAGAAAGTTTTTCTTTTCCAAGCAGGTCTGGACCTGTGAGGTCCCTATTGTTTTTCTTGTGATTATTTTTAGTTTTTATTTGCTTTTCTTTGTCCCAAATGATTGCATTTTTCACTGCCTGAACATACCCCAAAACTCACTAAACTTGGAATATAAGTTACACCTGGCGAAAACTGTTATAACCTTTTGTCGTCTTAAATTTCCACCTCTAGGTGGCGCTACAATCACAGGCACATTTCCGCCTACCATTAATTTTTTCAAATGTCGCAAACCTACTTTTTCGAACTCCTCCCAGGCAATTTCACCGATTTGCACGAAACTTGGCACTCAGCATCTGTGGACCCTCCTGACAAAAGTTATTAAAATAATTTTGAAATTCCAAATAATACTCAAGTTATTAAATAACAACTTCCTGCAGATTTCGTTGCAAACAGGAAGTGATGTATATCTCCACATTGGTTTGTTCGAATGACATGAAACTCAGGTTACTACTCCCCCATGAGCCCCTGAGGCTCTGCGCCAAATGTCAGGCGATGACCACGAGGTGGCGCTTTTTGAATTGAAGTATTTTATATTTCTACATTGCTTAATCGGATTAACACGAAACTTAGTATAATTATTGTCAGTGCCCTCCTGAGGAGAGCTGACGAAGGGTTTACCGATCCGACACTAGATGGCGCTGTGGTGAAAACAGACAGTCTTGCATATCTTGATCAAATACATTCAGATTAACACAACAATTTTGTACATTGTGTTCCATGGCCCGATGATAGTTTGTGCAAAATTTGGTGCAAATCAGCCAGTAGAATGCGCTTTAGTGGCTAAATGATGAAAACACAGCCTGACTGTCTTCTCTTTTGAGTGGGCAGGCTTTCTCCACCAGGGGGCAGTGCTGCTTTGCTAAAGGATACAAACCTCTGTTTAAGGGGTAACACAGTGGTAGTCCTCTCATTATTTGTTCTTAATGTAGATTGCAGGGAGTTCTTCTGATTTCAGCGTACATCATTTAATAGCAGTGGGAGCAGGCCACCAAATTATAAAGGAACAGCTTCCTCAATAACGGGTGTCGCATGAACAGGCCTGACAGCAGCATGCCCTGACGCGCGTGGACTGCTAGGGCCCGTTCATCGCTGCTTGCAGCTTTAATTTGATTCTTTTTCCTTTGTCCCACATGATGGCATTTTTCACTGCCTGAACATACCTCAAAACTCACCAAACTTGGTTGCCAATGCCGTTCTGAGCATTTTTGACCAAGGGGTTACCGATCCAACACTAGATGGCGCTGTGGTGCCAGTTTAATACTATATTTGGCACTGCGCCCACACTTTAACACCCATCGAAATTAAATTCATAGGGGTGGTATAGACTGGCCCCTTTTACCCTCCCCCCCCCAAAAAAAAATTATCAGCAGGTGGCGCTATTTTCCACACAAAAACGTTTTTGGCCCATAACTCCCACATAACATGTTGCACATTGTAAAATGTTATATATGCATGTTCCCTCAATTCAGCTTAATTGTTTGTGGTTGATGCCACGCCCACTTTCACCATAACTTTCCATTCGCAAAATCACAAAATTTGAAAAACTTACTTTTTTTAACTCCTCCTAGGCAATTTGACCGATTTCCACCAAACTTTGCATGAGGCATCTGTGGACCCTCCTGCCAAAAAGTTATTAAAAGAATTTTGATGGACCAAAACAAGCCCAAAATATAAAACAACAAATTGCACATTGTGTTCAAAACAGTCTTTCTTATGTCTTTCTTATCTTCACTAAATACCTTTTGATTACCACAACACTTTTGCTAAGTGTCTTCCATCCCCCAATGAGGGTTTGTGCAAAATTTGGTGCAAATCGGCCCATAGGTGGTGCTCTGGTGGCAGTCTAATTATTGTGAATGGAATTAAATGGCGAAATCTTCAAAACCCCTTCAAAACTCATCAATTTTCAACCTCTTCTTGTCCCTCATACTTTGAGCTACATACACCATTCCAACTTTTAAAGAGTCAGAAGACCTTGAATTATTGGGCATGTAGTCAGCTTTTTGAAATCTTATACGGTTTTGAAATCATCACACTTTTAGTTTTAAGGAGTTTTAGCTCGTCTTCTGATATTATAATGGGTGTGTATTGCGTGAGCTAGAGTGCGTGACATCATCGCTGGAGTGGAGAGCAGCTGGAAAAACTGGAGAAAAAATTATCTTCAGCTTGATTTGGATCCCACATCTTTTACTTCACATAGACAATATATACATAAGAATGTAGGAATTTTTGTTGGCTTTCAGCTGATGGTCCTATTTCAGATGAATGATTTTTGGCTGTAGCAGCCCTAGAATGACAAACTCCCCCATAAGCCGCAATGTTAATTTTGAGCCTAAATTTCTGGAGGACAGCAGACAGTACCTGTTTTGTGTCTCGCTCTGGTGACCTCATTTTTCACTCTACAGAAATAACAAAGACATCACAGAGCTCAGCAATCTCTTCTGGTACTCAGTGTATAAATATTTTGGCGATTTTCAGCTTTTTCAAATATTCATCTTTTCTGCCTCTTCAAACATTCTCCTATTACTCAATATATAAACATTTTGACAATAACCATTACATTTTTTCTAAAATCACAGGAGTTTGGGAGGCATTTTCCCATTCATTTGTTTGGATTTAATATTGATTATCGATTATTATTAATATATTATTAATTAATTAAAATTATTATAGTTGATTAATGAAGCCTAGGTTGCTATGAGTCAGTAATGAACACTGGGCACCACCCTGAAATCAGGGATCAATAATCAAATGATTTACCTTTTAGTCTCAAAGCCTGAAAATTGTCAATCAGATAAGAGGGAAGGCGTGAATCCGAGAACTGACCATCTCAACCAGCAGTTATTACAAAATGGGATTTTACAAAATAATCAGATGCTGCTCAGTTAAAATCAACAGTGTTTGTTAAAGCTTTCTTCTAAAACACAAACCACCTACTTTAACAAACAACAGTTGCTTTCACAACTAGCAACAGCAAAACATAAACAAGCCAAACATATAAATGGGTGGAGGTGTGTGTGTGTGTGGCAGGAAGTCCCTAATAAAGATGACAGACTATAAGTTCTTGGGAAGTCACTTTCGCTGGACTACAGATTATAATAATAATAATAATAATAATAATAATAATAATACGTTTATTTGAAAACAGGGACAGTGCACATTAATAACATTTCTGAAAATGCCACAGAATTAGCCAAGAGGCTATTTTTCATCTGTAGTTCCTAGACAGATGTTAAAGTCACCCTAAAAACAGAACAGAATATGAAATATGAAAAATAAGATTATAATTAAAACTGCAAGCAGTGATGAACGACCCTCGCAGTCCACACGCATCGGACTGTGCGTTCACCTGTTACTTGCATGTCACGACAGGGAGAAATCAAGCAGTAAACGTCATGTCATTCGAACAATTTTTGTCTGACTTCCTGTGTCCAGGGGGTGGCGCTATGGATATGACACAGTTTTGATGCACAGATATATGCAGGGCGACTCCCTCTACATTCCTGAGAGATTCGGCGCAGATTGGTCATTATATGGTGAAGTTACGAGGACTTGATACGTCATGGCGAAGGATTTAAATGGACTGCACCACTACGGCCAGCAGATGTGTCAGGCTGCAATGCTGTCGGATTGAGCACTCACCTGTTACTTGCATGTCATGCTGGGGAGAAAACAAGCAGTAAACTTCATGTCAATCGGATGATGTTTGTCTGACTTCCTGTGTCCAGTGGGTGGCGCTATGATTATGAAACACTTTTGACGCACAGATATATTCAGGGCAACTCCCTCTACATTCCTTGAAGATTTGGTGTAGAAGGGGAATTGTATGTTGAAGTTACGAGGACTTGATGCTTTATGGCGAAGGATTTAAATGGACCGCCCCACCATGGGTATGACGTAGGCGAAAGCTTTGAAAAAGGTTTTCATCTTTAAGGTCTGTGGATGATACTGAGTGACTGTGAAGTCTGTTGTGTTAAATCTGTAGGAGAATGTCATTACAGGGCGAGGATTGGAAATGAAAAAATGGCGGCCAAAAGCAAAATGGCCGAATCAGTATTGATGCAGAGATGAGATTCTTCCCTCTGGAAAGGGACAGCGGTCAAGTGAGCAGGTTTGGCGAGCGTCCTGCAGTAGCTGTGGTATGTGTTATTTAACCAAAGAAATAACTCAGTTGTTTCAAATTGCAGGTGAAGCCACTGCGTTCATCGCGGAAAAGCCAGGCAGAATCACAACTAAACACATGCCACATTCACAGGGCAGACAAAACGCAAATGGCATTCTTAGCAAATTTGCTTATTTGAAATTTGTGTGCTGTGGCTAACTACCACTGACTTATCCATTATGTGGTGCTAAACATCACCCATCAATTATGCCATGTTGTAATGTGCAATTTAGACAAAACTACCTGCAAATGCCATGTACATCTGACATTGTTTGTCATTACTGCACATAAATGAGTGTAAAATAATGCTTCACTTGCCTTCGTACAAAAATGTATTTATGGCTGTCTATGAATGTCAAGCTTTTGATCTAGTTTCTGCTTTGTTTGCTAGTTTTTATTCCATAAAGTGCGTGCAGCTACATTTTGAAGTTTCAGTAAAATCTGATAAATATGAGGCTGACTTCCAGCAATGGAATGGAATTATTCAGAGGTTATCCAGAGGTTCCTCAACAAAAAGGATACATGTTACTTGAAAGACAACAATGCCATCTAGTGGCGACTTGTATCACTCACTGCATGGAGGAAGCCCAAATTGCCTGAGATAAAGCTTACTTCATGTTTCCAGTGGGTGGCGCTATGGATATGACACAGTATTGATGCACAGATCTATTCATGGCGACTCCCTCTAGATTCCCTCTAAATTTGGCCGAGATAGGAAATAGTATGAAGAAGTTATTCGGACGAGATGCTTTATGACGAAGGATGTTAATGGCCGGCACCGCCACGGCCAGCAGGTACAACGTAGGATAAAGATTTTCCTCGTGTGTCTTTGGCATGGTCCGAGGAGTATACTGACTGACTGTGAAGTCTGTGGTGTTCAATCTGTAGGAGGAAGACGTGAAAGTATGATGCACAGCAATATTTCATAAAGGCCATCAAATTCAAAATGGCCAACTTTGAATGAATGTCTAGATGTATTCAGGGCGAGACTGTCTACAAATATAAGGAATTTTGTAGAGATAGGGCATTGCATGTGGAAGTTATAAGGATTTGATGCTTGACAGCAAAAGGGGAAAAATGGCGTCCGCCGTCACGCCCCCCAGGCTTGACACAGCTGAATGATTTCCATTACGTTTGCTCTTAAAGGCATGAAGATGACACAGAGTGAATGTGAAGACTGTGGTGTCTGCAGGACAAGATAGTTTTCAAAGTAGGCATGAATTTGTCAAAAACCCGCCACACATCAAAATGGCTGACTTCCTGTTGGAGTGAGAGTATGCATCCAAATGTTTTTTTTGTGCGTCTGGTCATGATGAATGTGCGTACCAATTTTCGTACTTCTATGTACAAGTAGGAAGCGGGGCATCACAATAGGGGGCGCTACAGAGCCCACACGTCACGGCCACGCCCCATGACAACACAGATCTATTCAGGGCGACTCCCTCTACATTTCTGTGAGATTTGGCTGAGATAGGAAATCGTATGAAGAAGTTACGAGGAGTTGATGCTTTATGGCGAAGGATTTAAATGGACGGCACCACCACGGCCAGCAGATGTGTCAGGCTGCAATGCTGTCGGATTTCACGCTCACCTGTTACTTGCATGTCACGAATGGGAGAAATCAAGCAGTAAACGTCAAGTCAATCGAATCATGTTTGTCTGATTTCCTGTGTCCAGTGGGTGGCGCTATGGATATGACACAGTTTTGATGCAAAGATATATGCTGAGATATTTGGCGTAGATAGGACATTGTATGGTGAAGTTACGAGGACTTGATGCTTTGAAGATTTTCCCATTTACTTTCTATTGACACTAATTAGACTGTGACCAGAGTGCCACCTATTGGCAGATTTGCACCAAATTTTACACAGACCATCGTTCTGCCATGGTACATAATTATGAACATTTACATGATAGTCAGACAGTATCTTATGAAAATATGCAGGATTGTCTGTTTTCAACACAATGTGCAGGAGTTTGCTGTTTTATATTTAGCGCATTTTATGGACTATCAAAATTCTTTTAATACCTTTTTGTCAGGAGGGTCCACAGATGCTACATCCAAAGTTTGGTGCAAATCGGTCAAATCGTCTAGGAGGAGTTCGAAAAAGCAGGTTTTTCACTTTTCAGGATTTTGCGAATGGAAAGTTACCGCAAAAGTGGGTGTGGTTTACACCACACAATTCAGCTGAATTCAGGGAACATGTAGGTATAAGCTTTAACAATATGCAACGTATTATGCAGGATTTATGGGCCCAAAACTTTTTTTTTTCAAAATGGCGCCCCCTGCTGGTCATTTTTGGTGTGTGAGTTACAGGGGCCATTCTATTGCACCCCTATGAGTTTCATTTCCATAAGTGTTGGTGGTTTTGTGGTGTGGGCACAGTGCCAAATATTAAATTATACGGCCACCAGAGAGCCACCTAGTGGCTGATTGGTAAACCCTTTGTCAGCTATCCTCAGGAAGGCACTGACAATAATTGTTCAGACGTCCGTGTTGATCCGATGAACCGATGTGGAGATATAAAATACTTCAATTTAAAGAGCGCCACCTTATGGTCATCGCCTAAAATTTTGCACAGGTCCTCAAGGGCCTATGGGGAAGTAGTATTCTGAGTTTCATGTCATTCAGACAGACCAATGTGAAGATATGCATCACTTCCTGTTTGTAACGAAATCTGCAGGAAGTTGTTAATTAATAACTTGAGTATCGTTTGATCTATCAAAATTCTTTTAATAACTTTTTGTCAGCAGGGTCCACAGATGCTGTGTGCCAAGTTTCGTTCAAATTGGTGAAATCGCCTGGGGGGAGTTCAAATAAGTAGGTTTGCGACATTTTGCGACGTAGCGAAAAAAAACGGAGGCGGAAATGGGCGTGGCCTATACCATGAGATTCAGCACAATTCACTGAATGCTTGGATATAAGGTTTTCGAATGTGGGACAAAGTATATGGGAGTTATTAGCCAAATCGCGCTTTCCTTGATAACAGCACCACCTAGTAGTGGAAATTCAGGACGACAATAGATATTAACATTTTTCGCCAGGTGTGACTTATATTCCAAGTTTGGTGAGTTTTGGGGTATGTTCAGGCAGTGAAAAATGCGATCATTTTGGACAAAGGAAAAAAAAAAAAAAAATCATTAAAGCTGCAAGCAGCGATGAACGGGCCCTCGCAGTCCACGCATTTCGGGGCGTGCTGCCGTCCATGCATGCTGCCGCCGGGCTTGTCAACGCAAAGCCTTCAGAAGAGGACGTTTTTCCTATGATTTGGTGGGCTGCTCCTCCTACCGGTATGAAACAATGCAATGCTGAAATCAGAAGAACTCCCTGCAATATACATAAAGAACAAATGATAAAAGAGTACTGTGTTTGACCCTATAGACTGCTAAACAGCATGATAGCTTTATATACTGACTGTTAACCACAGTAAATAATTTGACTTTTGAACTCGAATAACCGTGGTCACAATCTCAACAAATAGACTGAGTTGCAAAATTGACATTACAAACGAAATATTCATCAGTAAGTCCTCACAATCCAAGCAAGCAAAGTGCAGCTAAATACTACTGAGACAGAGGCTGCTGAGGTAACTCACACAACATATTTCCATATAAAATAACACAAACTGCAGTAGTGATCAAATTATCCATAACTACAAGCAGAAACCATTTACAGTTTCTCAAGAACACACACATTATTAGAGAAACACACATAAAGTCCATGCAGCTTCACAGGATCTTCTCACTGACTGGTCTGCTGCATTTCAGTGTGACTGAGCATATGCTGACTTGTTCACTGCTAGTTGTCTTTGCACCAGTAGAGGGTGCTGTTGCGCCTTTACCTGTAAAGTTTTCTCACAGTTTCTGTGGCTGCACACATGCTGAAGCAATAATAGAGACAAAGTGGAAAATATCCCCATAAGAATGAATGAGAAAATGCCTCCCAAACTCCTGCCATTTTTGAAAGAAAGCTAACTCAAAATATCCCCATAAGAATGAATGAGAAAATGCCTCCCAAACTCCTGCCATTTTTGAAAGAAAGCTAACTCAAAATTACAGAACATATTTCCATGTGAAATAACACAAACTACAATAGTGATCAAATTATCCATAACTACAAGCAAAAACCATTTACAGTTCCTCAAGAAAGCACACATCATTAGAGAAATACACAGAAAGTCCATGCAGCTTCACAGGATCTGCTCACTGACTGGTCAGCTGCATTTCAGTGTGACTGACCACGTTCTGACTTGGTCACTGCTAGTTGTCTTTGCACCAGTAGAGGGTATTGTTGCACCTTTACTTGTAAAGTTTTCTCACAGTTTCTCTGGCTGCACACATGCTGAAGCAATAATAGAGACAAAATGGAAAATATCCCCATAAGAAAGATTGAGAAAATGCCTCCCAAACTCCTGCCATTTCTGAAAGAAAGCTAACTCAAAATCACACAACATATTTCCATGTGAAATAACACAAACTGCAATAGTGATCAAATCATCCACAACTACAAGCAGAAAACATTTACAGTTCCTCAAGTACGCACACATCATCAGAGAAACACACAGAAAGTCCATGCAGCTTCACAGGATCTGCTCACTGACTGGTCTGCTGCATTTCATTGTGACTGAGCATGTCCTGACTTGTTCAGTGCTAGTTGTCTTTGCACCAGTAGAGGGTGCTGTTGCACCTTTACCTGTAGAGCTTTCTTACAGTTTCTGTGGCTGCACACATGCTGTAGCAATATGAGAGACAAAGTGGAAAATGTCCCCATAACCATGAACGGGGAAAAGCCTCCCAAACAAAACACAGCCATTACAAAATCAGAAGATGCCCTAAAAATCCCTAAATCTAAAACTGTGATGATTTCAAAACAATAGAAGATTTTAAAAAGCTGAATACATGCCCAATACTTCAAGGTCTTTTGACTCCTTAGAAGGTGGAACAGTGTCTCTAGCTCAAAGCATGAGGTGAAAGGAGAGGTTAAAAGTCAAAGACTTTTGAAGAGGATTTGAAGATTTCCCCATTTACTTTCCATTCACAATAATTAGACTGTGACCAGAGCGCCACATATGGGCCGATTTGCACAAAATTTTACACAAACCTCATCAGGCCATAGTACACAATGATGAACATTTATGTGATAATCAAACAGTATTTTTTAAAGATATGCAAGATCCTATATGCAGGAATTTGTCATTTTATATTTCGGGCAATTTATGGACTATTAAAATTCTTTTGACAACTTTTTGTCAGGAGGGTCTAGAGATGCAACATGCAAAGTCTCGTGTTAATCCGAAGAACTGATGTGGAGATATAAAATACTTCAATTTTAAGAGCACCACCTTATGGTGATTGCCTAAAATTTAGCACAGGGCCTCAGGGGATCATGGAGAAGTAGTAACCTGAGTTTCATGTTATTAGACCATACCAATGTGGAGATACACAACACTTCCTGTTTTAAAGCAAATCTGCAGGAAGTTCTTATTTAATAACTGAAAAATAAAATGTTCTATTACAAATCTGTGAATAACTTTTTGTCAGGAGGGTCCACAGTTATCGCAAAAGTGGGCGTGGCCCAAACAACACAATCCAGCTGAAATGAGGGAACATGTCGATATGAGGTTTAACAATGTGCGACACATTATATGGGAATTATGGGCCAAAAACACTTTCATGTGTAAAATGGTGGAAAACAGCGTCCCCTGCTGGTCATTTTTGGTGTGTGAGTTACCAGGGCCATTCTAGACTACCCCTATGAATTTCATTTCCATAAGTGTTATGGTGTGGGCACAGGGCCAAATATAAAATTAAAGTGGCACCAGAGCACCACCTAGTGGCGGATCGGTAAACCCTTTACCAGCTGTCCTCGGGAGGGCACTGACAATGAATATACAAAGTTTCGTGTTAATCCGATGAACCCTTGAGGAGATATAAAATACTTCAATTTAAAGAGCGCCACCTTGTGGTGATCGCCTAAAATTTTGCACAGGGCCTCAGGGGCCCATGGGAAAGGCCTATTATGAGTTTTATGTCTTTCGAACACACCAATGTGAAGATATGCATCACTTCCTGTTTGAACCAAATCTGCAGGAAGTTATTATTTAATAACTTAAAAATTAAGTCTTCTATTACAAATCTGTAAATAACTTTTTGTCAGGAGGGTCTACAGATGCTGTGTGCCAAGTTTCTTGCAAATTGGTGAAATCGCCCGGGAGGAGTTCGAAAAAGTAGGTTTCCAACATTTTGCGACGTAGCGAAAAAAACGGTAGGCGGAAATGGGCGTGGCCTATACCAAGAGATTCAGCATAATTCACTGAACATGTTGATATAAGGTTTTTGAATGTGGGACAAAGTATATGGGAGTTAGTAGCCAAAACACGCTTTCCCATATAACAGCGCCACCTAGAGGTGGAAATTCAGGACGATAATAGATTATAAAATTTGGCGCCAGGTGTGACTTATATTCCAAGTTTGGTGAGTTTTGGGGTATGTTCAGGCAGTGAAAAATGCGAT
>CAEMYA010000713.1:5294-27485 GCA_903131615.1 Diplodus sargus | reverse complement strand
TCCATCAAGCTGAGTTTGATGCTGTGAAATCAGACTTTAACCTGCCGATGTTAGCAGCACACGTACTTACAACACAGGTGCGCAAGCGAGCTCAGCCGGTTTTGATATGATACGTAACTGATGTGGTAAGATTTAGTTCGGTAAAGTTGGAAATATGTTCACAGATTCAAACTTCCCGGATGAATAACTCATAAGTAAAATATTGCTAATACACACACAACAACTGGAAAAGAGATACTACTAAATGATATTCAATAACTTCACTATTATTCACTGTAGTGTCACCAAAATCACCTAACCCTACTTAAAAAAAAAACTGTTTTCTAATGTAATATTAAGTTGATATTGGTATTAAAAAAAAATGTAATACATGATCCATGTCTTATTATAAAGTAGGATGTTATGGTCTGAAAGGTAAAACCATAAAATTTTACTCAATGTGCCCCTAAAAAAAAAACTGAAGGCCAAATGGCCTTGCCCCTAAAATGACAAGACTCCCTTAACAAATGTGGTAATTTTAAGAGTTGTTGACATGATGAAAATGTACAAATGTAACATGCATGATGTGAAAAAAAGGTACAATGCCAACATTTTATTGTGGCAGCTGAGCTGCCAGCAGTTATTCATGATGTGAGGTTTTTAACTTTGCATTGAAGCATTGAACCATCATGTGATTTATTCTCCTCTATATAAAGTTTGTGGGTCTCAGGCTGACATAGAACAAGAGGAACAGACCAGACAGGAGCAAGTTCACTTTCTTAGTCTGATCTGGTTTCTCTCTGCAGTGAAATGACTGAATGAATTCATTTGGTTTCTGTGTTGTTGATGAGAATCTTTTGTTCATTTTAGGGAAACCTGCTACGACAACTTCTCCTTCAAACTCCTCTGCTCCAGCTCCCTCTCCTTCTCCTGACCCTGTGATGTTGACTGTTATTCTATCCATTCTGCTGGGTGTTGTGGTTTTTCTGGTTGTATTTGTTCTTCTGGTTCTACTGGTGAGATGGCTCATCATCAGGAAACCTAAGGGTAAAGGACACATTCAGACACATTCAGACACAAAAACAGACGACAACATAAATTGGGTCTCATTATTTGTCTCAGCTTTGTGCTGCAGTTCACTTCTGCAGGCTGAGATTTGACCAGAGTGAGAAGAAACAACAGTGTTGACATTCTGTCAAAGACGTCTCTGTTCTGTGTTACAGAGATGTACACTGAAGTTAGCATGCTAACCAGCTAGCCCTGGTGTGTTATTATTGAACCCACACAACTTCTCACAAGCATAGTCAAGCATAGAGAACTCAACCAACAAAACAACCAAATTGTGACTCACAGGATGATGTCATGCAAGCATTTGTATGAATCTGTGTGTCACACAGATCATTACATGTTAAAATCGTAACAACTGTTTCCTGAAGTCAAACATTTGTTCAGATTCTCATTAACCAGTTCAGCTCTGGATCTTTTGATCGTCTTTAGACTTTAAAATGAAATTTTCTGTAATTTTGGTTTATTTCAGCAGCAGAAGAAGAAGGAGCAGGTGATGACATCAGAGATGACATCACATACAGTGGTGTCAGAATATCACGTCCCCCAGAACAGCCAATCAGACGGAGCAGAGGTAAAGATGGTTTTGATTAGATATTGTGTGTGTTATCTTATTCTTGTATCTTTGTGAGGACCACAGCTCAGCTCAACACCATGAGGACATTTTTGTAATGTGACGTCAGCACCAGTGGCATAAGTATCGGCAGTGCAACTGCACCAGGGCCCAGACGCCGTCAGGGGCCCATGAAGGAAGAAAAAAAAATACAGCTTTCCAGAATATAAGAGGAGGAAATGATAATTTGTCCAATCACCTTGATGCCTGTCAGTCATGATGAGTCGCGTCTCGTCACCTCTCTGCTGTGCCCTCAGCTGAGCACTGTGATGCATGTCTCTCTCCGGGAGAGTTATCATACCGTAAATTACCAAATAATAGTCAGGGCTTTTATTTCTTTCAATCTCAGGCATTTATTTGGGACAGGCGTTTAAAGGGATAGTTGGTGTTTTTTGAAGTGGCGTTATATAAAGTACATATCTGTAGTCGATCTGTTTCCTACCGTAATCACCGATCAGCGCAGCCTCAGTTTGGAGGAGCAGAGAGCCTCCAGCCAGAACGGAGTCCAGAGAAAAAGCGAAATTAACCACCTGAAACAAGGCTCACCTAAAAACATCTATTACAGTTCAAGTGTACGTTGTATAGAGAAAATTCACAACTCTTTACACCGCCGTCAGACCGGCCTTTCTTTTGGCACTACATGTTCTCAACCGCAGAACCCCGTATCTCTACGCATGAGTGCTAATGCGGAGGGATACTGAGAGTTAAGTTTCGTTTTTATGTAAAGTAAACCTCTCGTCCAGCAGCTGAGCCTCGCGCTGTATTCCGCTGCTCACAGATCAGCTGTTGCCCAGTAGTGCTCATACGTACATACATACATAGAGATAAGGAGGTTCTACGGTGGAGAAAATGTAGTGCCAAAAGAAAGCGCGATGTAAAGCGGTGTGAATTTTCCCTTTACAACGTACACTTAGATTTTTTAAGGTGAGCCTTGTTTTAGGTGGTTTATTTCTCTTTTTCTCTGGACTCCGTTCACTGCAGTACAAAGCTGAGCGTCTGGCTGGAGGCTCTCTGCTCCTCCAAACTGAGGCTGCGCTGATCGGTGATTACGGCAGGCAATAGATAGACTATAGATATGTACTTTATATGACCCCACTTCAAAAACACTAACTATCCCTTTAATTCCGGCGGAAGAAATGATTCAGCCAACCAGCACTCGCGACAAACTCCTCATCTCTGCTGTCACTCACGGTGGCGGACATTTGTTTCTCCATCACCCTGATCATTTTGCGGGACACTCTCTCCTGGCATGCCCGTTTGCTGATCACTTCCTCCCTCCAGCAGGCAGCCTGGTCCTGCTGCTGTCCTCCTCGGACAGACGCTGAAGCTCCGTTTTAGTTTCTCTCACTCTCTTCTGGTCGACAGAGAAACATCTAGCGGCTGCTTCTTTCATATTTTACAACAGAAAGTTTGAATTTCAAATCGTACTTTTTATTGTTTTGCTGCACCGGAGCCATGGCGATCATCAGTGTGATACTCACTGACAGAAAGCAGCACAACACGTGGAAAAGGCGAAAAAGAAAAACGTGCAATGTCAGGGGTCACATCTTCTTCCTTGATTTAAAAAAAAATAAATAAGTTAGACTCTGCATTTATTTAGAAGTTATTTATCAAAATATACACCTGCACCCACATTTAAAGGGACCCTGCGGTTAATTGAAACCCAGCTATTATTTGGTAATTTACAGTAGTTTCCAAGTCAAGGTCCAGCAGAATTTTTTTTTTAAAAAGATAAATAAATACATGAAAAATGGCCGTCCATCAGCCCATTATTGATCGGCCCACCGGGAAAAAATCCCTGTCAGTTCACCCTGCAATAGCAGTGTGTGTGTGCGTGTGTGCGTGCGTGCGTGCGTGCAGTGCGCAAGAGTGTGTGCTTGTGTTTAGGGGTGAGGGTCACAAAAAAAAAATTTGCACTGGGGCCTATCACCATGATGTTACGCTACTGGTCAGCCCATCTCTCTTCTCTCTATAAAAGCAAGGAATCTCTGTCTGTCTGTGTGTGTGTGTGTGTGTGTGTGTGTGTGTGTGTGTGTGAAATATCTCTGCGGATCAGGATCAGACTGACCTGAGAGTTTCAACATGGCTGCTGCTTGGTTCAAGGGTGTACCATGCGGATTTGTTTGGATTACAATGATACCGTTAATGAACTATTTCATAAATGCTTTATACACTCTGGAGCATAATCGGAGCCCCCACAGTGACATGCGCATTAGAGCCAGTCAGTGCAGAGCTCAGGACTACGACACACATTAAGAAACAAGCGGATGTATACCTGCGGCAGCGCGAGCTGGACCGGGAGTTAGACGGCGGTTCGGTCCCATTCTGTTCTGTGCATCTAAACTGACTGTCGTGGATTAATGTGACTAAACAAGACCGGACCGGTCTGTTCGGGTCTGAGGAGATGCGGAGACGCACGGAAAAAGAAAGTGGAATCCGAATCTGTGGATGTTCGTGTGTAGCTAGCTGCTAGCCGCTAGCCGCTAACCAACCTACACGGCCCAACTCCCGAGCTGACGGACCGGACGCACCGACCTGTCCAAAACTGGACTTGGGGTAAATAATGTCCGCCACGCTTTTTCGTGAACATTGCCGTCACGTTTGCTTTGTATCTGGTGCAGAAGAAACGGTAAAAAGGGGCTTTTGTCACGAAAGTGTTCAAGCAAGTTTGGTTGTAGAGCAACAGGAAGTTGTGGGAGGGACGTCGGCAGATGATTGACAGGCAACGACGGCCGGTGTACAGACAGTGATATTGACATTTAGCGTGCTTGGAGTGTATAGTAGTGTGTTATGTAGTGTTTGGTGTCGTGTGTTTAGTGTGTAGTGGAGTCGGTTTTTTGTTTAATGAGTCAAACAGAAGAAGCTGAATTTGGAGCAGGCAGTGCAGCTCTTCATTCAGCTGGAAGGAGCTTAGGCAGACCTGAGCATTGCCTGCATTTAAATGTAAATAGTTAAACAGAACTTTGCACATATTCAGCAAACAACAATTTATATTTGCATTATAAGTAATAAAAAATGGTTTGTTAAACATATTTGTGGTTTTCACAGTAAAAAATAACTTTTTCTACTCAGTCTTTCTACTCATTTTATGTTTTTTTTTGTGATTTGAGGTCTATTGTGTTAATACAATATGTCAAAATGAAAAATAACTGTACAGTCACACATGTGAGGTTGTGCTGAAAATAATCACACCAAGTAAATAGTTTTTAAGGTGAAATATAATGGCAAAATCAAACATAGTCAAAAACGGCCTATTATACTCTGCAATATCGGATTTCATAACAAACCTAAATATACCTGACGTTCCACCTTCAAACAGCCTCATTTGGCCATCAGTGAAAATGCTTCTTAACCTCCCACTTTTCTATAGGAACACATATTTCCTACGGGCACTGCACTAGTTTATATAAATTGAGAATATTTAAGTGTGTTCATGGTAAATATGTGTTACTTCACAAAGGTTCAGACTGTAGCTGGTCTGTTTCAGGTGATGATACTGTGTGTTATGTTAGCGTGTGCTCTGTCCGTTTGTTTCCTGTGGTGAATCTGCTAACAGAAGCTAATGGCTCTGTGGCCGTTCTGTTGCCATCAAGACAAAGCGACTGATACTGACCCAGAGACAAAAATTGTTGTGGTCCAGATACTGTGTGGAATGATAACACTTGTGCAGACTGCTCCATGTCCACATGTCAGCCCAGACCTGGGCCAGGCTGGGTGTTGTCTTTCAGCACTTTTCAGAGTGTAGACTTATTGATTTGTTGACTAAATGTAGAATATCACCTGAATTATACGTTAAGACAATATAAGAGATTCAACGAAGAAACAATAAAGAACAGGACGTGTTTCCTTCCTCACTCTGAGGTTTATAAGATATAAAAGAGAACAATTTCAACAAACTAAATGAACTTGATTTATATCAAACTGACCTTAAGCACACTTTATATTTTTGTGTTTTATTCTTTTAATCTTGCAAATCAAACCACAACACCAACTTCCTCCTGCTGTTTCCAGTAAACTGTGAACTGAAGCTGTTATGTTTCTCACTATAGTGATGGTGGAGTGACCTGTCAGTACAACGTGTTTGTGGTCGTCCAGTTTAAATTTGAACTGTTGTTTTTCACAGCAGTGGTGTTAAAAAGAAAAAAACTTTTGCTGACATTTAAGAACTCCATAATCAGTCATATTATATTATAACCCTGCCTGACAGATAATATGTGTTCATATTGTTCTTCTGTTGCAGAGAACGATCCAGCTGTGGTTTACTCTGCAGTGAGACCAGCAGGAGACGTCAATTATGGACAAGTCGTCTTCAAAGACAAGAAGACAAAGAGGACCAGAGGTACAACTGCTCTGCTTTGTCTCGTCATGAATAAACACAAGTATAATATGTCAGAAAATGATTAGTGGACACGTTAGGATCAGAATTTAATGAAAAATCCCTTTCATAGATGTTACAAATAAAAGTGCTTACGAGGATGAGATTCCTCACTGGCTTCCCACCAGTTTAAACTCATCTAATTAGCGACTGCTGCTGGAACATCATATCTCATAAAATCACTTGTATAAGGGAAGTTTTCCCCTGAAACACCTGTGTCCATTCTCAGGGTCTGTAAACCTGGATTCAGGCTGACAGGTAGAGCTTCCTCCCACTGCCAGTTCTGGAGTTGAATGTCCCGTCAGTTCACACTCATGTTTTACATTTGACCACATGTCAAACTAAGTCACAACATGAAGACACCAGAGAGTTTTAAACCACCATCAGCATTCATGTTCATGTGACAAATCTCAGACACTTCACTGACTGAAATTAATCCAAAATGGGAATTAAAAGCTATTTACTTTAACTATGAGAGCGGTGGATATGAAGAGGAGACGGATCAGCAGACAAGGAACATGTTGTTTCTGAACTCTGATCATATTGTAGGTTTTTTCCACTCTGCGTATCAAAGCCCACAATCAACTTCCTCCTGCAGGTTCCAGTGAAGCTGGTGACTTCTGTAACGCCTAATGGTGATGCTTCGAGCCTTGTGGTTACTGTGTCACTTATTTTAGTCGACGCGAGCAGCTTTGTGGTCATCACAGTTAACTTCCTGTTTCACACAGAGAGAAAACAACCTGCTGCCATTTATCAAATAATACAATATTAATAAAATATTATAATCCCACGTGAAAAATTATTATTTCTCCAGCAGAAAGATTGATTCTCTTTTTGTGTTGCAGTGTTAACACTAGCATTAAATAAACCGGCAGCTCTGTGTCAGTGGTCGTACATGTTGTCATGTAATGAGGATGTGTTGTTGTGTTGCAGAGAACGATCCAGGAGGAGACATCACTTATGGACAAGTCGTCTTCAAAGACAAGAGGACAAACAGGACCAGAGGTACAGCTGCTCTGTATTAATGAACCAGCTTTGGACAGTCCAGCACTATGCTAAGCTAAGCTAACCACACCCTGACTATATCTCCACACACAGACATGAGACTGATATCAGTAACACTTTATATTAAGGTCCTTTTTAATAAACGTTTTTTTCTTGACATGACTAATCTTCTTAACGTCGAGTCACTAGCCCTTTTTAGATAGAAAAGGCAGCATATTTGCTCCAAGGTAAGGGTGGCAATGTCCTTCTTAAACGGAGGCGTAATATTCCTCCTTTTCCAAAAGCCGCCTCTGAGGTAGGTTAAGCATGTGACGTGACATGAAGCACGAAATTGGGCTGCCAACAGTGACAATGAATTTGTCTTCAAAATGAGAGCTTTACATTGCACCCCATTGGAGTTTAGAACTGGGTTCTTAGCGGAGGGCTTTTAATTTGAAAGTAGCGACCGCCTCGACTGCTATCTAAAACCGAGGCAGAACTAAGTATACCCTCTGAGGCGGAAAATCGGTGGACCAAAACAGACCCCCAATTTGCCGGCCTCTGTCTAAAACCACGGACCGAGCCGCCAAAAGGACGGGCAGATTGGTGGCTTGGTGCTCTGTCTAAAAACTGCTAGTGTTGAATCAATATCAGGTGCCAGTGTTGGATATTCGTTGAATCTTGTTTAGATTTTGCAAATCCAATCAACGTTGAAATTTTGTCACTATAAAGTCCAGCTTTTCAACCTAGTTTGACACACTATATATTTTTGTTACCCTGTTTTCACTGAAGTATTGATGTGTTCAACAGTAGCTCCAGTAACACCAAACACCTTGAAATGGATACATTAACACTAAGTTTGCGGAACGCTATATCTGTGATTGTCCTGAAACACGGTGCAAAAAACCCTAAACAAAGTGGTCATATGTAAAATCTTTGTTTTGTATTTGACCCAAGTTTACAATCAACTGATGTGTTAAATCTCACAATTTATAAGTGCATGGCTCTCTTATTGGACATAATTCTATCTTTACTAGACAAGTAAGACATAGCAATCACAAGAATCTTTTGTGTGATTACTAATCATCTTGAAGAGATCTCATCTACATTCCATGGAAAGCACCAAATGCACTGTCATTCAAATGTTCACAACACAGACAGTTAGCTAGGAAGAAGTCAATTTGTCAAAGCAAGATGATTAATGAAGACATTTTACTGACGTAAGACACTGCATGCTTTATTATTTGACATGACTGAATGATCATGTGTGCCAACATTTCACACACAAGCAGTCTTTTTTCAACATTATTTTTTTATGAAAAATACATGTCGATGAAGTTTAACCTGGACAAAAAAACGGTCCAAACATTGGGCAACACTGAACATGGCAGGGCTTTGGTTAAATCTTCTCTTCTTGTACTACTTCTTTCTGCCACCGCCACCCATCCTCTCTGGTGCATATTTCAAATATTTGGACATATATTCTTCTACTTTGGTCGTTATTGTATTAAATGAGATCAAGACAGCAACTGAAGGGGGAAAAAAACAGCAGATCAGTATTAGCAAACGCTGACCTCTCAAATTAAAATATTTTGCAAATATCAACTTTTGTGGCATTGCCAATGTTTCAAGTATATAAACTGGTATTCATCAGCGTGCAAGGTCATTGATTATCATGTGGTTGTGCGACCAACAAAAGGCAGTTGGTATTTCCAGTGCTGCCGGTAGAGAAGTTATTCTGGAGCCCAGAATGGAATATTGTAGATAATGTTTGAGCATGCTCTGTCGAGTCCTCCAACTAAAATTTATTTGCTTATGAATTATTACTCTGCTTACTATATTGAATTATTTAAAACATTGCTACAAAACTACTATGTTAAAGCAAACTCACCACACATTATCTTGTACAGATGAATTTTCATTAAGAGAACCATCCCACTTCTTCCTCTGAGGCTCATTATGGCCATCATTTTATTTGTCATAGTTCTGCCATGGTAAAACAGATTTATATTAGAATATTATAGTGCAATCAAGTTCATTATGAAAATGTAGCAGAGAGCGAGTAAGTGGGTGTGTGGGGGGAGTGCATGACAATATGACAGGGAACATAATCACCATAATGCAAATCAGCTGATGCAAAAAACGCCTCAGATCCTCTTCCAACGTTTACTCTGAAAAGGAGCAACAAGAAATTAAAAATATAACCAGAATAAGTGGTAAAAGCGCTAGCATTTGTAATAACTTGTCATTCTCTTTAGCTAGCTAGCTTTGAAATTGCTCTCAAAGTACACCGGAAAATGTAGAAAGTGCTTTTATCACGACTCAACAAACGTTTAATTAGGGTCTGGGCAGCTAAGCTGCCAAGGACCCTATTGTATTCCTAGGAATTCTTTCTTTCTTTCTTTCTTTTTCTTTCTTTCTTCTTTCTTCTTTCTTCCAAGGAAGTCATACTTCCCATGGGCGAAAACTCACCAAACTTTACAGAAATGTCCGGCCCCATGCCAGATTTACTAAATTCCAAGGACATGTCAATATTCCTCCTGGGGGGCACAATAAGCGTTTAAATTTAAAAACTTTAAAAATAACTACAAAATCAACAGTACATGCTACAGTTTCGAAACCTTCACCAAACTGTAGCTCCAATACTGCTGAAACTTTAGTCCACTCAAACTCATTACAAATTATGAAGTCCATCACTCAGTTTTTTTCAAAACCTGTAAAACTTATAAAACCTATCTCCTCCCACAATTTTTGTCGTACATGTTGTCATGTAATGAGGATGTGTTGTTGTGTTGCAGAGAACGATCCAGGAGGAGACATCACTTATGGACAAGTCGTCTTCAAAGACAAGAGGACAAACAGGACCAGAGGTACAGCTGCTCTGTATTAATGAACCAGCTTTGGACAGTCCAGCACTATGCTAAGCTATTTTTTTTCCAACACACCTGATTCAAATGATTGCCTCCTCGTCAGGCTTCTGCAGAGCTTGATGATCAGCCGATAATTTCAATCAGGTGTGTTGGAGCAGGACACATCTAAAACATGCAGGACAGTGTTCCCCGAGGAACAGGGTTGAAAAACACTGTTCTAAATGAAATAAAAACAAATAGCTTGGACTGGAACATGGGTCAAAGCTAACCAAATTCTGCATAAAGGTCCAGTCTCATGCCAGATTACCTCAGCTGTAAACCCAAGCCAACAGTCCTGATGATGGCGCTACAGCAAGCATCTAAAGTTCAAAACATTGAAAATTCATAAGAAATCAACCTGCTAGAACTTCACACTTTCATCAAACTGTAGCCCCAATACTAAAGAAATGTTTGTACATTTAAACCTATTAAAAATTATGAAGGCCATCACTCTGTTTTTTTTCAAACTGTAAAACTTATAAAAATCTCCTCCCACAATTTTTGCCTACAGTGCATGAAAAATGTGAACACTACTGTAAACATATACCTGCAAATTGATAAATAAATTTTCAATGTTCATGAAAAAATTGAACATTTTTAGAGTCATGGTAGATGATGTTTGACAAATATCAGAATTTTACCTAAAAAAACGAATTTTTGAGAACATTTTGAATTCTTCTCTCATGTGAATAATTGCAGTCAATGCAAGCAGCATTTTAAACATCAGTTATTCACTTATGGAGCAAATCAATCATTTCTAAAAACAAATTACCAACATCTCCATGCTGCAATATGTGTATTTTCAGATTTTTGTCTTGATAACTGAATTTTTTACAGTGGTTTCAAATCTGCCTGCACAACAGTGAATGGCTTACTCAGTTTGTGAAGCCACTGTTGTATTGACACTTGCTAATTAGCTCAGAGCGACAGATGACATCTTTGGTTCCAGAAGTTGTGAGTTTAAGCCTCAAGTGGTCCAAAATGAACATTGTTGTCAACTGTCTTGTCTTCCTATTCTCCTGTTTGTTGCTCAGAGTTGCCTAAATTTGCCAAAAATAGCCCGGACCCGACCCATCGCAGCACAGCAGCTATAATTCAGAGTTGATCTTTAAACATTTAACAACACTTTTTCAACAGTGAATTGATTAGCATTGTTTGGATGTTGGAGCAACGTTATTTTTCTGCTGATATATTTAAGACTTTATATTCTATCTCAAAAGAATATAAAACATCCATCCATCCATCCATCCATCCATTTTCATCCGCTTATCCGGGGCCAGGTCGCGGGGGCAGCTGCCTGAGCAGGGACACCCAGACTTCCCTCTCCCCGGACACTTCCTCCAGCTCTTCCGGGAGGATCCCAAGGCGTTCCCAGGCCAGCTGGGTGACATAGTCACTCCAGCGTGTCCTGGGTCTTCCTCTGGGTCTCCTCCTGGCGGGACATGCCAAGAACACCTCCCGAGGGAGGCGTCCCGGGGGCATCCGAAACAGATGCCCGAGCCACCTCAGCTGGCTCCTCTCGATGTAGAGGAGCAGCGGCTCTACTCCGAGCTCCTCCCGGGTGACAGATCTCCTCACCCTATCTCTAAGGGAGCGCCCCGCCACCCTGCGGAAGAAACTCATTTCGGCCGCTTGTATCCGGGATCTTTTTCTTTCGGTCATCACCTAAAGTTCATGACCATAGGTGAGGGTAAGAACGTAGATTGACTGGTAAATCGAGAGAATCTCTTCACCACGACAGACCGATACAACGACCGCATTACTGCGGCCGCTGCACCGATCCGTCTGTCAATCTCACGCTCCATCCTTCCCTCACTCGTGAACAAGACCCCAAGATACTTAAACTCCTCCACTTGAGGCAGGAACTCTCCTCCCACCTGGTTTGCAGCCGCTTCACACTCGGCTGCAAACCACCCCAGGACATGCTGGAGGTCCTGGCTTGAAGGAGCCAACAAGACCACATCATCCGTGAAAAGCAGAGATGAGATCCAGTGGCTCCCGAACCAGATCCCCTCCGGCCCGTGGCTGCGCCTAGAAATTCTGTCCATGAAAATAATGAACAGAACCGGTGACAAAGGGCAGCCCTGCCGGAGTCCAACATGCACTGGGAACAGGTCTGACTTACTACCGGCAATGCGAACCAGGCTCCTGCTCCGGTCGTACAGGGACCATACAGCCCTTAGCAGAGGACCTCCGACCCCGTACTTCTGGAGCACCTCCCACAGAATGCCACGAGGGACACGGTCGAATGCTTTCTCCAAGTCCACAAAACACATGTGGACTGGTTGGGCAAACTCCCATGAACCCTCGAGCACCCTGCAGAGGGTATAAAGCTGGTCCAGTGTTCCACGGCCAGGACGAAAACCGCATTGTTCCTCCTGAATCCGAGGTTCAACTGTCGGCCGAATTCTCCTCTCCAGTACCCTGGAATAGACTTTCCCAGGGAGGCTGAGGAGTGTGATCCCCCGATAGTTGGAACACACCCTCCGGTCCCCCTTTTTAAATAGGGGGACCACCACCCCGGTCTGCCAGTCCAGAGGCACTGTCCCCGACTGCCATGCAATGCTGCAGAGACGTGTCAGCCAAGACAGAGACTTGAGGTACTCAGGGCGAATCTCATCCACCCCCGGTGCTTTGCCGACAAGGAGCTTCCGGACTACCTCAGTGACTTCGGCTTGGGTGATGGATGGGTCAACCTCTGAGTCCCCAGCCTCTGCTTCCTCTATGGAAGGCGTGTCAGTGGGATTGAGGAGATCCTCAAAGTATTCCTTCCACCGCCCGACGATATCCCTAGTCGAGGTCAACAGCTCCCCACCTCCACTGTAAACAGTGTTGGTGGAGGACTGCTTCCCTCTCCTGAGGCCCCGGATGGTTTGCCAAAATTTCTTCGAGGCCTACCGGTAGTCCTCCTCCATGGCCTCCCCGAACTCTTCCCAGACCCGAGTTTTTGCTTCCGAGACTGCCCGTTCTGCCGCACGCTTGGCCTGCCGGTACCCGTCAGCTGCCTCAGGAGTCCCCCGGGCCAGCCAGGCTCGGTAGGACTCCTTCTTCAACTTGACAGCAACCCTTACTTCCGGGGTCCACCACCGGGTTTAGGGATTGCCACCGCGACAGGCACCGGAGACCTTACGGCCACAGCTCCGGACAGCAGCGTCAACAATGGAAGGGGAGAACATGGTCCATTCGGACTCAATGTCCCCAGCCTCCCTCGGGATCTGGTCAAAGCTCTCTCGGAGGTGGGAGTTAAAGACCTCCCTGACAGAGGGTTCTGCCAGACATTCCCAGCAGACCCTCACGATACGTTTGGGTCTGCCAGGTCTGTCCAGCTTCTTCCCCTGCCAGCGGATCCAACTCACCACCAGGTGGTGATCAGTTGACAGCTCAGCCCCTCTCTGGGGAGGTCAGATGAATATAAAACATTAAAAGATAAACATGATGATGATAATTAAATTAAATTAGCAGCAACAGTCAGTTACCTTAGCTTCATCACAGATTTCTACATGAATGCAGATACAAACAAACTAGAGTTACCTGTTAAGTCTCAACATAATTATTACATTTTCATGTTTGTTTAGCTGTCTGGTCTCTAATATGGTGAAATAAAACAGTCTTTAGTTTACTGTTACTGAGGAGGAGAGACACCAAGAAATGTTCACAATTAATCTGAATCAGAAATGCTTTATTGATCCCCGAGAGGAAATTGCTTGCATTACAGCTACTCCCATTCAAAGTCAAGAAATATGCAGAAAAACAACAGCAACAACAACAACATGGAAGCAAGAACTTAAAAAATAGAACAAAAATATTCGAAATGTACTTTCTATATCATTCTACTAGAATAACATACATTATATTGCCAAAAGTATTCACTCAACTGTCTTGACTCACATATGAACTTAAGTGACGTCCCATTCTTAATCCACAGGGTTTAATATGACGTCGGTCCCTTTGCAGCTATAACAGCTTCAACTCTTCTGGGAAGGCTTTTTACAAGGTTTAGGAGCATTTATGGGAATTTTTGACTATTCTTCCAGAAGCACATTTGTGAGGTCACACACTGATGATGGATGGAAGGCCTGGCTCTCAGTCTGCGCTCTAATTCATTCCAAAGGTGTTCTATCAGGTTGAGGTCAGGACTGTGTGCAGGCCAGTCAAGTTTATCCACACCAAACTCTCTCCTCCATGTCTTTATGGATATGCTTTGTTCACTGGTGCTCAGTCATGTTAGAACAGGAAGGGGCCATCCCCACACTGTTCCCACAGAGTTGGGAGCTGGAATCGTCAAACATCTCTTGGTATGCTGAAGCATTCAGAGTTCCTTTCACTGGAACTAAGGGGCCGAGCCCAGCTCCTGAAGAACAACCCCACACCATAATCCCTCTCCAACAAACTTTACACTTGGCACAATGCAGTCAGACAAGAACCGACCTCCTGGCAACCGCCAAACCCAGACTCATCCATCAGATTGCCAGATGGAGAAGTGCGATTCGTCACTCCAGAGAACGTCTCCACTGCTCTAGAGTCCAGTAGCGGCGTGCTTTACACCACTGCATCGACGCTTTGCATTGCACTTGCTGATGTATGACTTGAATGCAGCTGCTAGGCCATGGAAACACATTCCATGAAGCTCTCTACGCCTGTGGCCATGGAAGTGATTTGAACACCTGATTTCATTTATTTGGATGGGTTAGTGAATACTTATACACTATATAGTGTGTCTGTGTATCTATCTATATCCTCAGCACCCTCACTGATACAACCAACCATTGCTGAGTCATCAGAGAGCTTCTGGAGATGACAGATCTCTGTGCAGTAGTTAAAGTCTGTGGTGTAGAGGGTGAAGAGAAAGGGAGAGAGGAAAGTCCCTTTTGGGGCCTCTGTGTTGCTGACCCCTCTGTCTGCTACACAGTGGTGTCAGTGCACATACTATGGTCTGCCAGTCAGATAATCCAGGTCACAAGGGAGAATTCACCTGCATTGCTGCCAAATTCTCGCGCAGTAGAGCCGGACAGATGTTGTTGAATGCACTGGAGAAGTCAAAAAAGATGATGCTCGCTGGTTTGTCCAGGTGGGCATAGACACAGTTGAGCAGGTAGATGATGGCATCCTCAACTCAAAGTTGGGGCTGATAGGTGAACTCTAGGGGGGTCTGAGAGTGGTTTGACCAAGGGCCAGAGCTGCTCCAAGAGGAGTCTCTCAAGGGTCAAGATGTGGGAGGTCACCTCCACATCCCAGGGACCCTCTGTAGACTCAGGCTCATGCTGAGGACATGGGGAAATATTCCACATAGCTTGGGGGCTTTGAGCACCCTCGGGCTGACATCATCAGGACCTGCAGTCTTGCATGAGGGGAGTCTCACCAGCTGTCTTCTAACATGGTCAACTGTGATGCTCACTGTGGAGGTGACAGGTAGGGGAGGTGGAGGTGTAGAGTCAGTAGGTTGTAGTGTGTATTGATGTATGGAGACCAGGGAAGGAGGAGGGAGGGATCTGACGGGAGGATGACAGGCTGTAAGGAGGTGGTGGAGAGGGTGGTAGTTGACAGACAGCAGTAGGATCAATGGTGGTGTTATCAGGGGAGGCAGCGGCCTCAGTATCAAATCTGATTGAGTTGTTGGCCTGGTCCAAACTGCCTTCGACTCCTCTACTGCCAGCTGGATCTGAATCCAGTGATGGTCCTCATTCCCCTCCAGACCTCTCGTGTTGTTCTGCTGAAGTTTCGGCTCCTGCTTCCTCCTGTAGTTCTCTTTAGCCTCCCTGATCTTCACCTTTATGTGTCCCTGTGTTGCTCTCACCTCCTCCCTCTTCTTTTCTTTGCAGATGGCTTTGTGCATTATCCAAATAACAAGTTGTGCATAACAAAGGGCATCAGTCTCAGCTGGGACAGTGGAGTCTCCACAAAATTTGATCCAGGGTCCTCTCCTCTCTGTTTGGACAGCTCACATACTGTGTGGAGTTGGGTAGTGCTGTATCCATGGTGACGTGGTTGAAGTCACCCGAGATAGCAATGAATGCACTCAGGAGTTGAGTTTGTAACCGGGCTGTGGCGGAGCTCGGCTGAATGAAAGAAATACTTTCACAGCAACAACTAAAGTCCAAAACTCTCTCTACAGCATGTTTGGAAAGGGAATGGCTAAGGTGAGAGCAAAAACAAAATGAGTCAAAACAATATATTAAATAAGAAGCTTTAGAGTAGGAAACTATAAAAGCAAGTAGGAGTGACCGCAACAGGCTGCATGCATGGTGGCACACTACTAATACTATTAATACTACTAATACTACAAATACTACTAATACTACTACGTCTCAATACTACTCAAAACTTTCATGCCAACCCGGATGCGAGAGGACACTGGCGTGAATATTGCCGGTTCTCGATCCAGGAGAAAACTGCTTTTTTTTTGTTAAAAGAAGAAAGCCAAGTTGTCTTTACAAGCTTTGAGGCTCTTGGATCCATGGACTCACCTCTCTCCGCTAATCAGCTGTTTGCCCCACTGATCAGCTGTTAGCAACGCTAACTTATAAGCAGATGTACACGATGCTCTGTGGGCTGTCCATCGCTGCTCCGTTGGTCCTCCCTCCACCACATTCTCGGGGTTATTCACCGCCTGGCTCCATTGTCGCTCTCCTCTGCTGCTGTGGTCTCCCCTGGTTCGCGGCGATGTTGGATGGTCGATGCTTCGCCGTTGCTGGTGGGGTCTTTGGGTGTTCAGCGGGAGCTCCTGGACTTCTGCTGTCGCTTCGCCCCGGGCTCTGTCACTGGGACTGGATCTCTGGGTCTCCGGCGTCGCCCCCGCTGTGTGCACAGGGCCTCCAGATGCAAGTTCGCTTCTGGACAGAGGGTGCTGTTCCCTGCGGTGCTGGTGGTGTGGTTGACGGCGGTGCGGCTGTTCCCTCCGTGCTGACTGACAGGCGCTCTATTTATCCTTTGTTTTGTTTGTTTTCATTTTGTTCCACTTTAAAGGCCCCCACACACCGGCCAAACTGTTGGACGTCTGAAGCGTTTGGAGAGACTCGGACGAGGTCGGGAAAATTTCTGTTTGGTGTGTTCAGCTGCGTCTGAAGCTTTCGGAGCCGTTCAAACTTGTCTGCTCCGACTGAGCATGCGAAGTCTGAGGAGGAGGGCTGTCGGACGTCTGAGCCATTGGATTCTCTGATTGGTTGTGTGCCAGCTGAATGGCCGTTCTGATTGGTGGTGTGCTAGCGAATCAGTGCGGTGTGTGGGAGGGCGGATTACTGTGTGCGCTTCGTTTTTCTATGGACTCCGTTCTGTCATTCCCCGTTTACATGCTTTGCAGTACTGGCACGCGACTAGCTGTTATTATGTCCGTTCAGGACGAATTAATTTGTATTTGTTTGGTAGCCTAATGCCTCGCTGCATGTTTAGTATGCAGCTGTTTTTATCTGAAAGTTAAGTTTCGTTTTGAGCGAAAGTAAAGAGAGTTACGTGCATAAGCCTCTCGTTTACAACTCACAACACAAGTGGCAGCTGCTTATTGCATCTCGCACAAGCACAGAACGTACACACTACTGTGGAGTAGGCAGCACGTCGAAGTGGTGTGTTTCAATGCAACTTTTCTGCCGAACGGGTCAGACGAGAGGCAACAGAGTGGTCGGAGAAGGCAGTTGGACGTCTGGGCGGTGTGTAGGGGCTTAAGTGTCCTTGGGTACCCTGAAAGGTGCTATATAAATTGAATTTATTAATATTGTTATTATTATTATTGTTATTATTGTTAATAATAATAATAATAATAATAATAATAATAATAATGGTACTAACTTCTTACTACTACTGGGGATCAATTTACTAGTTTAAAACTAATCGATTAATTGATTAATCATTGCAGATAATGAATTACAGCTCATGATGCTACAGTGACTTCCTGTTTACACAGCTGACAGCTCTCAATTGGACAGGGCTGCAGATGTTTCCTAGAAACCTAATAAAGTGAATCAGGAATTTTAGACTTCCAGCTCAGAAGTTATTGTTTGTGGGCGGAATTTGAACTGTTTGTTTGTTTGTTTGTATGTTTGTTCAGGATTGAAGTCGGAGCCGGATGTCCTCTACTCGTCACTGAAGTAGACCTTCACACCAGACCAACCAGTGGTGTCCAGCCGGCCTGTGATTGGTCCTCAGAGACCGTCACACCTCAGCACTGTCATCTGCTTCACTGCTTATTTGATATGTTGAAGCTAAATGAGACTTTTGCAGCTACGGAGAGACAAACAGGTCAGATTTAGAGCAAGTTTTAATGTGCTTTTAAGTGAAATTAAAATAGCAAAGTAAAGATTAAGTTGTTTCATTCATATGTTTCTGTTGAACAGAGCCTCCACCTGATTAGTGTCATATCTGACTTGTTATTTAAACTATATTCATGTTTATTGGACTGTGTTCTTGTTGTTGCAGCTGTGACTTATTATTTCTCTGCAGCATCAATAAACTTTGCTGCTCTCACTTCTTATTTTCCTCGTGTGCTTCTGTCAGTTCAGCTCAGCTGTCAGATGGAAAACTTGGCCTGTTCTGGTTTGGTTGTGGCTAACCGACACACACCTCCCTTCAGTGCAGATAAAGAACAAACTGAACCGCAACCGCAGACTATAAAGAGCCCGAGCATCGTTCACAGTCTGCACACACAGTCTGAGTTTGAAGAGTTTTGATTGTTCAGTCGGTGAACCACTGAGAAGATTCAGGCTGTAAAGTTTCTGCATCATTATGTAGTAAATAACTGGGTCAGCTGGCTTCATTCAGAGAGCAGCTTCACATTGTTTCAGCAGTCAGGTCAACATGTGATCACAGAAACACACTCAGACTTCAAGAGATCAAACTGAAGAAATCAAAATCATTTAGACATTTAGACATTTAGACATTTAGACGTGGATCTCAGGTCAAGATGAACCTTCAGCACTCGGATTTATTTCAGTCGTCTGACTCAGAGACTGAAAGAGAGCAGATATACAGAATGTTGTTCTATGAGACCAAGCATATCGAGTGTTACGCCTCTCAGAATGTTGTTAATTCACCTGAAGATGTGACGAGATAGAAAGAAGGAAACCGTTTTGGATAAATGAGATGTCGTTTCATCCAAACTGCCATCTGATGACTGCAGCTTAAATAAAGACGGATCCACACCAGATCAACATCAGGTCACAGCACATGTATTAAAAAAGACATTACAGTTCAAAGGGAGAGCATGTAGAACTTTAAGTAGACATGAGATACTGAGACACCTGGCGAGGACGCTGACCTGGACGCTGAATCTTAGATGTAATTTGCTGGGTTTTGTGAGCTATGCATTGATAATCAAATTTACAGTGTGAACATTCAGTGCGTTTACATGCACAGCTTAGTCATTACAACCATAGTTCAACTATGCTGCTCAATCAGACAAGTGCAGTTGTCAGAGTATACATGCCGGTGAGAAAATCTAATTATTGGCCTCAGCATGTCATATCCCAGTCCGCTAGGTGGCGCTGTGCCCATTTCAACTAATGATAATCGAGCCACCTCCGGCTGACCTCTTTACATCACCAGCTGCCTCTGCATTCGAGAAAGCTGGCATACGAAGACTGAGACGAAGCTACATCTTTGTACATTTCGTATATAGTGTACATAATAATTACACAAACTAGGTGCACAATGGCGCTCTTTCTCACAGTGATTTCGGAGGAAAGACGCCGGCGTACTTCCACTTCCAGCTCACGGCCCCAGGGGAAAAATCTCGCGCCTACGCAGAGCGCAAAATCCGATCTGATCTGATGGAACGTATACATGCAGGAGTAATGCGACTATCAATCGAATAATCTCAATGCTTTAATTCGACTATGAGAAATCCAATCCGGTCCGATATTAGTCAGACTAAGGTGTATACATGCATCTTAAAGATCCGATCATAGTCGGACTAAACCAGTAATTCGGTTTTCTTGAGTGTCATGTAAACGCACTATTTGCCTCCAGCTTGTGATCCGACGGTGGTCGGATGCTGGTGTTCTGTCTGTCCTGCATCTCCACTGTCCTCAGTGTCTTTATGGTCCACAGGTCACACTGAGTCACGGCCTCACAGAGACCTGTGGTTCTGGTTCCAACTGCATGAGCAGGTTTTAACTTTATGAAGTTTATGTTTCAGAGCACTTCATGAAAGAATAATGATCTTTATTATTTCAACACATTTCCTTTTTTTAGGAAATACACTAAATAGACTGACTGAGATAAGAGTCTCATACAGCCCCACATCAAGAGACTAGAACTGTCTCTTTAAACCAGTTTGTTTCAGTCTTCATCACGTCATCTTTTACTAAATACAACTTTCAGATGTCAGTGAGTTGTTAGTTGTTAATTTCAACAGTTTGAGGCTCAAAGTTTTGAAATCTTTCAATATTTCACAATAAAAGCAGAAACAGATGTTCTGTATTAGAGTTTGTTTCTCTCCTCTCCATCCATCATGTGACGACCCCTCACATTTACCTGGTGACCCTCTGGAGGGGCCCGACCCCGAGGTTGGAGAATTAACTTGTGTCTTCTTCCTGTAAACTAAATGTCACGTGTGCTTCTGTCAGCTGAACCAACCAGTGTCAACCAATCATATCGTGTCCTCCACCTGTCAATCATTCTGAGCGAGTGGCACAGAGTGAAGACTTCCTGTCAGAGAGACACAGCCGAGTGAACAACTGGAGGGTATTTATGAGAAAGAGGAACCTGGGCGACCACAAAGCTGCTATCTGCCATTAAAACCAGTTGACACGTTTCACCACAAGGACAAACACGTCACTGTCAGCTCGAGCAGAGAGTCGAGAGAAACCTCACAGCTTCAGGTCAGTTTACTGGACTCAGGAGGAAGCTGTCGTTTATGTAGAGCATAAAAACTATAACATGAATGATCTTCAGATTAAAGGTCAGTCTGAGATGCAGAAAATGCTCCGAGGATCTAAAACCATGAACATTGTTCTGTTGTTGGACTTAAAGGAAGTCTTTGTTCTGGTCATCAGTTCTGATGTGCAGTGCTACATAAACAGGGTGTGTCAACACACAGCTGAAGGGAACACACTGAATGATACTGAAGGATAAAGTCTGTTTAATGTGCAGCTCAACATTTTAGATACAGCAGGTCCAAAAGTCTCAGACCACATTGAAAACCTTGAATACTGTCACATAAACCTGGAAACAGTCACAAAGTTTGAGGATCCAGAAAGTAAATCAAAGCGTCAGAAGTCAAAGAGGATCGTTCTCAGCGTCGGATCAGGACTGAAGGTCTCTAAAGAAACACTTTACAGAAAGTGGATCAGCTGGACTCCTTCAGAACATCAACACATCAAGCTGAGTTCACTGAGAGACAGAACAACAACTTCATCACAGAGACAGAACCGACTCAGTGAACAACACAAGAGTCCAATCAGCAGTCGACCCGTCCAACTAGAAGGTGAGCAGCTCCACAGGAAGAGTTCTGGTGGGAACACCACAGAGACGAGCCAATCAGAGGTGGAGGAGGGCGGGTCTCACAAGAAGAAGCAGCAGGATCCACAAGAACAGAACCGAGAAGGTGAGCAGCTCCACAGGAAGAGTTCTGGCTGCTACGAAGGAAACGTGACTGAAGAAGAAGGAGAACACGTTGGATCAACTCAGAGGTGATGCTCTGTGGTGACAGCAGCCATGACATCATCGTACTCATCATCCAATCCCTGCTCAGCCTGGGTGGGAGGAGCCATCTCCATGGAGACGGGCAGGTAACTTCCTGCAGGCAGAGAGAGTGAGATCATTTATCTACAGCTGTCAATCATCAATGATTGACTGATTGATTGATTGATTGATTGATTGATCGATTGTTACCTGTTGACCTGCGTCGATATAAAGACACCATGATGACAGTGGAGATGCAGTATGGACAGAACACCACCAGGTGGGGGAGCACGAGAAAGAGGGGGATAGAGTCAGGGGTCAAGGTTGTTGTAGGTTTACCTGTGGAGAGAATCTCGCCTAGTCAAGTGAACATGTGGATGAAATGAGCTGTGAAAGCAAAAGCAGTTCAGGTCATTTCAGTTTGGTTATGTCCTGTTTCCACTGCAGTTATGTCAGTAAATAACTTTTTGAACCTTCAGTGATGAAAAAACAGAACTGAACTGGGTGGGAACGGGTCTACAGGAAACCTGCTGACCTGTGACAGTGATCCAGCTGGGTGGAGACTCTCCATCACTGATGGTGTTACACTTGTAGAGTCCTTCATCAGACCTGGAAACATGGCGGATGGTCATGTGACCTGTAGGCTCAGTCCTGAT
>CAEMYA010000712.1:454148-470370 GCA_903131615.1 Diplodus sargus | reverse complement strand
GGAGGAGAGGAGGACTTTATATCCTCAGGAGGAGGAGAGGAGGACTTTATATCCTCAGGAGGAGAGGATGAACATTTTTTGTGTGGACTGATTCTGTAAAGAGGAGAGACAGAAATCATCATCACCATATGTGACAGCTAATTTCATAACCACATGACTCCGCCTCCTTCACCTCGCTGCAGTGCTTCCTCGTCTGAGCTCTGCAGAAGGAAGTCAGGCAGTTTTTCCTGTCAGAGCTCCAGTGACACACAGACAGGTGAGCGCTGCAGGTCAGTCTGCTCTTCACACTCTGACTGAACTGATGTGTTTTATAGCTGTGACATACAGCAGCTGCAGAATGTAATCTGATTACAGATTTATTCACACACATCACAGCTGTTTATGTATTTTCATGTCATGTTTTGGTTTGTTTACTGATCCGAAGTCTGTTTACCTGCTGTGGTGGAACAGGTGTTTAGTTAATTTGCAGAAGTCAGAACAATCTGTCAGAAGTGATCAGAACCGTGACGGCAGCTGTCACTTCCCTCTCAGCTGTCGCTGCTTCCTGCACGCAGACAGACAGACGATGATTCAAACATCCTCTGAAACTTAAAGAACAGTTTGTTTTGGGTTTGACTCTCTCAGAAACATGAGTGACAACCAGTCCTCCTCAGAGCCCAACGGGACCAGAAACCCGACTGAGTGTTTTCAGGTCCACTTCTGGGCTCAGGTCTCCTTCATTGTCTACTACATCTTGGTGTTCCTGGTGAGTCTCACTTATTCACATTCAGACACTTTCTTTCAAACTGTCAAATTAAATCCTGTGCACGTCGTCGTCAGGTGGGTTTGTTCCTCAACGGCTTCACCCTGAAGGTTTACTTCTGCCGAGCTCAGCAGCCGCTGTCCAGCAGCGTCACCGTCTACCTGAGGAACATGGCGGCCGCCGACTTCTTCATCAGCCTCTGTCTGCCCATCCGGATCGCCCACTACGCCAACAACTCCATCGTCGTCAGTCGGATCTACTGCAACTTCGGAGCCTCCGCCTTCTACCTGAACATGTACGCCAGCATCCTGTTCATGGGCTACATCGCAGCCAACAGGTAGGACGGCGAGCATTCCTGCACTTCCTGTTCTCTCCTCTCAAAGTCAGGTCAATAAATACTCCACCTTTAATGTGTTTTGTTTACGGCTTTACATAAACTTCAAAAATCACAACAGTGAGGTGACCAGTGAAGATTAGTATGAGATATATAATATACAATAATTCAAAATCTGATTAAGAAAATCCCCAAGTTTCTTTGTGAGGGTGCTAACGGCGATGCTAACGTCCTGGTTACTCTCCAGAACAGTCGTCTTTGCAGCGCTAGCAGTGACGGACTCTGTGCAGCTATTGCTAATCAGAACAAAACAAAAAGGAAAAGGGCAACAAGAGAGTTTCATCTCGGTATCATTTTTGTTTATTAGAATATCTTTCTGTGCGAGACAGCAGCTTCCAACCAGAGACGCTAACAGAGTCACGCTGGCGTCTGTCCCTCCCCTCCCGTCTGTGAGTCCAGTTAGCCACAACGAAAAAAACAAACATCTAATGTTTCTGATATTTGCATTCAAAATTCTCCGGAACACATCAGCACCACGAACACGGTCGGGAGGTATTAATTATGCATAACTTGAGAAGCCTTAAAGGAGTTTTATCAAAGTTGTGATGAAGAGATCGATCAGTGGCAGAAACCAGCCGGTTGTGCTTCACCCTGCGGAGAACAGGCTCCGTCTCCAGAGAACCAGGCGAGTGAAAGTTCAGCATTTTGGGACTTTTGTAAAATATTTTTAGTTGAGATCAACATGATTTAAAGAGCGATACGACGCCCACACAGTCACACCTCGAGAACATCTGTGTGTCAGCGTCTGGTTTCTGGTTTAATGGTCTTGAGGTGGGCGTTTGTCGTCAGTGTTGTAAAATTTCTAAGAAAATTAAATGTGGGTGGTAAGTGCTGAGTCAGATAACACAGAACAGCCAGGCTGCATTTTACTGAAACAACGCTGGTTGGCTCACAGTTGGTTGACCACTTCCTCAAAGCAACACTTTGAATTCCTGAAAGGTTAAATTCACATGTGAGGTGTTTGTCACGATGTCTTTGCATATCAGGAGGAAACTGCAGCATATTTTACATCCTGGCTCTTGGACTTGTCCTGACGAGTTAAACCCAGATACCTGCAGCAGAGATCTGATCACAGAAACTACAGAAACAACAGAGTTCAGACTTTGAGCTAAACAAAGTGACGAGATAACAAACCTCAGACTCTCAGTTCAATCTGGTGTCCAAACAAAGAAACGGACGAGGATGTGGTGGGACGCGTCGTGCTGCAGGGTTCAGATGAAAGTGACCAGCGTATCTGCAGATCTGAGCTCACGCTGCACGTTCTGTTAAATTCATCCTGCAGTGTTGTAGTAGTGTCCTGTTTGCACAACGAGCTCCCGGTTAATGAAAGTTTGAATTTCTCAGTAAATAAATTAAAAGGCCTTTAAATTCAACAAAAACAACATTTAGAATCATTAATTTAATGTGACATAAATTGATATTTGTTTTAAGTCACTTCTGTATTGATTTACAGTAGAAACAGCTAACGGCTGCTGACAGTAGCCACTGTTAGCTTGTTAGCTCAGTTAGCCGTGCAGCTTGCTGGAGCACCAGACGAGTGTCAGTGCTCAGGCCAGGGGCTAGCCTGTTAGCATGCTAACTTCAGTAGATATATTATTTTAATTCTGAATGTTTTAAACTAAAACTCTCGCGTATCGCTCCTTTAAAGTATCGTGTTGTTTCCTGTGTGGTTAACCGCCGTCGCACGCCGCCCCCTCGCTTGATGATGAAGCAGAAGTGCATAAAGAAATGTGAAAGGTTAAAGAGGAAATATACGTTTGAAGAATTATATCAGGGAGAAAATGCAAAAAGGAAAATAATACACATCAAGAAATGAACAAATAAAAAAGGCAAATTAAATGTGAAAGTTAATAATTATGGAGGCAAATCGAAACAGAGAAACACGACATTTATCCAGATGTTTCTTAGTGCATTTAGTGACATATTCATGTATTTATTGAGCCAAAGGACAAATCATCCGTCCTGAAGTTTGTGTTTTCACTCGAGAACAAATGTTATAATATTAAGTGTGAGAACGTGACGAGCGGCTGCAGCAGCTGATGGAACAGATTGGATTAAAGAGAAGTCTCAGATGACGAGAGATATCACACGGCAGCGAAGACGACATCGTCGAGAAACGAGTTGAAACACATTCAGCGATGGAGCAAATGTTAGTGTTAGTGTTAGTGTGTTCAGTGTGAACATCCAGTTGAATCATTTAACCCCTCGCTGGTGTCGGAGCGTCACAGTTCGGCCTCGCTGCCTCCCGTCGCTGCTCAGCTGCTCCAGGACGTGAAACTGTGACCCTGCATGTAAAAAACAGCCATCAGCCACCAGTGCAGAGCTGATCTGAGGCCAGATTATATCAGTCTACAACTATTTCAGAGCTGTGGTTCTCCTGACTTCCTCCTCAGATAGACTTCAGCTGCACGTGACCTCCTGGTTACCACCACAGTCCTGAACACGGCTGTGCTCGAGAAACAACCCTAAACAATTAAAGAACCTTCATTTAAACTCAGCAGAATCAGCTGTTAGCACTTCCTGTTAGCAGTGAACCTGTGGATGTTCAGGCAAGAGTCACTGGGTCACTGTGGTACTGAAGAGAACTTAAAGTCATGATGTTTGTAAGGCAGGTTCTGCTCATGTGAGGAGCGCCTGTTTTGAGGGTTTATAAGCAGATTTATACAGTATGTATATATTTATATATTTATATCATAAAACATAGAAACAAGCCGTGCAGGTTGTGGTTGACCTCCTGATGTCGGCTCTCGTCCTCCAGGTATCTGAAGATCGTCCATCCTTTAGGGACTCACGTGCTGCAGACGGTGCGAGCCGCCCACATCGTCTCCATAGCAACCTGGGTGTTCCTGTTGGCCATGACGGGCACCTACATCACCCTGTCGCTCACCACCCAGGCGGACCGGCCCGCCGCCAACAGCACGGTGAGCTGCGACGTCCTGCACAGCAAACAGCTCAGCCTCTTCTACAAGATCATCCACACCTTCTCCGCCGCCATCTTCCTGCTCGTCCTCGTCTCCCTCGTCTTCTTCTACTACAGCACCTCCCGCAGGCTGTCGCTGGCTCAGCAGAAGCAGCCCATGTCCTCGGGCTCCAAGAAGCTCGCCAAGTCTCGCAGGAACATGCTGGTGCTGGTCAGCGTGTTCTGCGTGTGCTTCGTCCCGTACCACCTGGTCCGACTTCCCTACGCCTTCCTGAGGCCGTGCTCCTGGGGCCAGGCCTTCTTCTACCTGAAGGAGCTGACCATCATGGTGTCGGTGCTCAACGTCTGCCTCGACCCGCTCATCTACTTCATCTTCTGCAAGGCCTTCAGGACGCAGCTGAGCCTGAGGAGGGTGTTCAGCACCACGCAGGCCACCGGGCCGGCAGACAGAACCGAGCGGAGGAGCAGCGACGGGCGGATGAGCACCACCAGGATCAACAGGAAGACGTCGCTCAGCATGACCACGAAGCAGTTCAACGTTCTGTAGCCTCCAGTCCACAAACAGCCACAGACTCGTACTGCTCAGAGACAGCAGCCACATCTGGATCTGTGAGAACACTGACACCTGCTGGGGACGAACAGAACCGCCACAGAGTCAGTCCTGTTCTGTCGGCTCCTCACAGACCTGAGGGCGGGTTTAATGTTTACTTCCTGTTGGGTTGAAGGTTTATAGTCACACACACATGAAACATCAGCACAGTCAGTGTGTGACAACAAGGATCAGGACATTCTGCTGGGTTCTGACCCACAAGGAGGTCTCCACATGTTCTGACCCGATCTTCTAACTCGATCAGCTCGACACGAAGTTTTTTTTAATCAGAACCAAACGGCGCCGACGCTTTAAAAACAACAAAACCTGGCAGGTGATCGGATGAACCAACCAACCTGCACTCTGGCGCCCTCGTGTGGCGGCGGGCGGCTCTGCGTCGGGTACTGCAGGTTCTGAAGGTCCAGAAACATTAAATCAGTGACTCAGTACATTAATTAAAACGCTGTTAAATGCACCATAAATAATAATGGCTTTAATGAAATACAAGGTGTTGTTTTATTATCTCATGTAAATATCTTTGTTTCATATTTATACTGTTTATATTCTCACAGCTGTTTCTCGTCTAATTATTTATTCTGACTGTTTTTATTTGTTGCTGTAATAAAACGCATTTCTCTGTTTGGGATTTTTTTTTATTGTATCTTAGATTATTAGTTTTTTGTTTGCTTGTGACATATTTGCTGATTATTTGTACAGTGACGCAGACATACATGAAACAATGTAAAGAAAAAATGAAAATATGAGGAAATAAGTGAATTAAAATGAACAAATAAAAGATAAAATGGAAAATGAAAAGATTTGAGGAAACATTTAATAAGATTTTGATTTGATTATTTGACTCATTTGTTTGTTTGTGTCTTTGTTTAGTCAGTTTTCATCATTAATTAACATTAATATGATGCTGTTTTGTGACAGACAGCAGAAGAAGAAGTGTGTTAATGTATTGATTAACCTGTAAATCAGTTCATTAAATCACTGAACAGTGTTGGTGACACTCGACTCTTCCTGCTAACGATTAGCTTCACTGTCAGTCCGTCTGTCGATCAGGTTCACGATTAATTGATTAGTCGTTTGGTTTATAAAATGTGAGAAGATGTTCAGTTTACTGTCACAGAGGAGAGAAACTCAGAACATATAATATTATTATATTCATGTATAATCATTTAAACAAACATCACACAGCAGCTCAGACGTCAGTCCACTGAACACTCAGCAGCTGATTGATCATCAGTATTTGGCCTGTTGTTGGTTCAGAGATCTAATCACTTTCTCGCCGTCCCTCAAACTGTCGTCTGAGACGCTCTGAGGTCGCTGAGCTGTTTCTGAAATATCTCCCATCAGAACATTTTTATCTTCCTCAGGAAACTGAAGCGTCTCTGACGAACACACAGCTTCTGCTTTCAGACTCGCTGTGTTTATCTCGAGTCGTCTTATTTTATATACGTGCGATGCTAAAGTTCAGATGCAGAAGATTGTTTCCAGGAACAACAGATAAGAAACAGACAACCTCAACACGTTCATGGTTCTGGTGATTGGGTCGGTACAGCCGGCCAATCACAGCGCAGCGCTGGTGTGAATGTTGCGTTTTAAACAGGTGCTCGTGTCTCATATCGTTAGAAAGTTTAGACGCTTGTGAAGAAATTTGTGAAAACATTTCAGGACTGAAGAACATCAGACAACAACAAACACACACACACACGCACACACACACACACACACACACACACACACTGACGCTGTCGGCGGCTCACAGATGAAGCGTGTTGGAGTTTCAGTTCTGACTCAAACAGCTTCTCATCATCAGATGTCATCAGATCCATCTCAGTCACATACTTCGTCCAGAACAAAGTATTTCAGCTTCAGAACTCTCCAGAACTCCATCATTCATCAGAACAGGTGACCCTAAGATGGCCGCCGTTTGATTGACACCTGTTAGGAGCTTCTATGCCCGCCCTGAAGCCGACAACAGCCAATGAGTGATCGTGGAGAAAAGTGACCCTCTCGCTCTTCTCTCCTGAGCCAATCACAGGACAGCCTCGGGATGACTGACACATCATGTAGCCAATGAGATCTTAGATCTGGTCATATAGAGTTTATTTGTTTAATCATGAAGGTTTTGATGTTTTCATGTGTTTTGCTGTGTGAACAGGCTGTTTGTCAGCTCGTGTTTCTGGATGTTTTATATGAACAAAGTTAGCGAGAATAAGAAAATATAGAATATAATGAGTTTAACGCTCCTGTCACACTCTTCTCTTCTTCCCAAACATCCAGAGTTTCAGTCCAAAACTCAGTTTTCAGCATCGATGGGGACAAAATGGTGATAGATGTTTTTATATACTTTTATAAGTCAAACACTCATTTTAATGAGTCCAAAGTGTCATTATCCCTTCAAACAGGAGATCCTAGGACGCCTGCCGTTTGATTGACAGCTCATTTAACCATATATGAGCTTCTACGCCTGCCATACAGCCTACAACAGCCAATGAGAGATCACGTACACACCAGATGATTGACGCACGGCGCAGCCAATGAGATTCCAGATCCAGTAATATACAGTTTATATCAGTTTTTAAAGCCTTAAACGTGGAAATGATGTAAGTTTATGTCATTTTAGCGTCTTTCTGCTCTCTGACTGGCCTGTTTTTACACTTCAGCTCTTCTTTATCACAAAGTTTGACATTTAGCAGGTTGATGAACATGTTCTTCATAAAGTGTTTATCTGCAGTGACATTGTTACTAAATGTCAACTTGGACCACGTCAGACTCTGATGGACCCGGTGGCTGATTCTTACGTTAAGATACTGACACATCTTCACATTCTATCTAATATCCAGCTCTGGATTTGATTCGATATCTTCGCTGTGACTCCAGTGTGACTGTCAGGGACTTTTTACAGCGCAGGCTGAGTGTTTTAAAGGTTCCCTGCATCATATTTATCTTTAAGAGTTTATCTCTCAGTCAGACATCATCACACTGACTCACTCGCTTCTCTTCATCCTCCCTCACAGGTACTTTCAGCCAAATCTGGAAACCCTTTAACAGCTTCCTGTGTGTGTGTGTGTGTGTGTGTGTGTGTGTGTGTGTGTGTGCAGGGGGCGTGGCCTGTGGTCACACTGACGACAGCAACATGCTGCTAACAGGCAGGAAAACACCTTCCACTTGCCAGAGCACACTGTCAGCAGCAGCACGCCGAGTCAAACGAGGAGACCTGAGGAGAACCTGGAGGCCCGGCCCGTCCTCGGGGATCCAACACGTGGTTCCAGGACCTGTAGGAGGACTGAGTAAGTCCCCTGAGAGGCCCACTCAGGAGGTAAGAGTTTAATCTTCACAGGATGAGGTTAATAATCAGATACGATGAACCGCAGCGATGATGGAGGTTCATCCTTCACTCAGTCTGACGATGATGAAGTCAACACATGTTTCTCTTGTTGTCAGATGATCCAGATGTTTCCAGCAGAGTTTAACAGTCCAGATGTTTTGTACTGCAGGTCAGCCGTGTTCACCTCGTCAATGAAACTGACGAGAAAAGTTCACTGACCACAAAAATCTGATCGAAAGTAAATTAAAAATAACCTCTGAAAACAAACGACTCAGACAGAAGACAAAGATGTGTTACTGTACTCAGTAGAGCGTATACCTCCGCTAAGTCTCAATGGTCCTCTTTAATTCAGTCGCCTCGTCGTGTATCAGACGTGTCATCAGGTCACAGCTGAGAATATTTAATCTGTTGGATGAGAATCTTTTATCTGCTCTCTAAAGATCTGTGAGTTGTTCTCTGAGAAACTAACAAACGTGTCGACAAACCCTTTTTTTAGAGTCTTTTTTTTTTTTATCTGGATCAGCACCAGAAAGTTAACAAGGTCTGTTCTGAGCTGAGACCCGTTCTGTGTCGGAGTTCAGTTCAGACGGAGAGAGAGGTGGAGGAAAACAAGATGAAGACAATAGACTCAAACAGGGTGGAGCTGCAGGTGGAGGACGGACTTTAAACCCTCCAGAAACGGAGTCAGCATCATCACGAGTCCTTCAGCTGAAGCTCCACACACACAAACCCTGAAGGCTGCAGCAAACGGATCACATCCATCAGAACACGACGACTCTGAATCTCAACCCGGCCTCCGTTTTGTTCCTCTCCCAGTTTCAGGGTGCTTCTTCCACACCACGAGGTGTTTGACTGGTCCGGGTGAAAGCCGTCAATCAGAACCGAAAAACCGGACCGGGAGCGCCTGAAGAAGAGGTGAGCCTGTCTCTACCTGGTGCGGGTGTCACATGTGCAGGTACGGCAACACAGTTTGGACAAAAAACACACAGATCTGCTGGAAAAAAGGAGATTTGTTACGTTAGTTTAAGATTCTGATCTGACTTCTTAATAATGGTTATTCAGGACGAGGGGTCATCGTTACGTTACGTTACGTTACGTTACGTTACGTTACGTTACGTCACGCGTCGTAGCATGAAATACTTTGCGATGTTCATGTTATTGAGGTCTTTTTCATATTTTTCTTTATTGGACAGAATTCTCTGGATTATTCGAGAGCCTTAAAAACGGTTCTTTTTGTCAGAATCACAAACTGACTTCTGCAGTTCTGTATGTGGTTTTTGTCCGAGTGGTGCTGCCGTAGCTCGCTGTCCAAGATGGCGGATGTCACAGAGGAGGGAGGTCAGATGGAGAACAGGTTCAAAACTCGCCGACGCAAGTTTTACCTCAAAACTCATCACGAATCACTGGAGTCCTGGTGCTGCCCCGAGCGCTCCTGTGGACCAGGTGAACAAACACCTGCTGTGTGCTGTTCCGACCCGTCAGAACAGACGACCGACAGTCAGCTGATCCACTTGAGTCTGACGTCAACAGTTTGCCTTCCTGAGAAGTGAAAAGATTTCAGAAGAATCTTTGTCAGTTCCTTTATTTTATCTTCCTGTTTGAGGTTCTGTCGACCAAAGTTCGCTCAATCAGCGCCGCTCACAGATTATGAGACAGGAATATTGATCCGGCATCGTTCCTCGTGATCCGGTCCGGTCTCTCCAGGATGTAATGTGAGCACAGATACGCCAGAGATCCACATTCATACAGAACGTACAGATCATAATTACGATATCTGATGATCAGCTGACTGCAGCAGGACGTGGAGATTAGAAAATAACTTTATAATATTGCACCTTTAAAAACAGAGTGACAAAGTGCTGCACGCAGCAATATTAGGTGCAATATTATAAAGTTATTAATTGTTTTAATCAGTATAATTAAGGAGGCTCAGGTACAGTTGCCGTGTCCTCATTGACGCTGGCAGGAAACCGTGTTGCCACAGAGCTAAACCAACCTGTAGCTCGTAGCACGCCACGCTAACGACCTGCAGACACTCTCACCACTTCCTCACTTCATACTGTAGTTCCTCACAAACTGAATTCTGCAGAACCGTCAAGCAAAAGTCATTTATTTCTTATGAAAAGTGAACCGTCCCTGATGATGATGATGTCATCAGGATCTTACTTTCTGCTTTACTACATTTATCTGACAACTTAACTTTATAAATTAAGACTTTAAATCACAAAACATGTGAACAGTTTATAGAAGATGATGTCGAACCACTAAAGGTTTGAATGCACAACTGCAGGAGTGAAGCTGCTGTCGTATGTCGGACTGTAACTTGTAACAGATTACTTTCACAGTGTGGTTTTAGTACTTTGACTTCAGCTCTCAGGTTGTCTTCACAGTCAAACTGTCCTCTGATGTGACTCACGTTGAACAGAAGCAGTTTGTTGCAGGTAAATGAGGGAAAGTTTCCTGACTGATGACTTCCTGCTGTATCTCTTGAGACCACAGCTTGTTTTACATCCTGACTGCGGCTTCGCTCACGAATGCGTTCTCGCGTCTGTCACCTCGAGCTCGACGAGGGGCTGCAGGAAACATTCAGTGTTTGTGTGAGTTAGCTGCCAGTCTTATCTGCCATCATCACCTTAGAGGCTGTCGGCCTCATCAGAACAGGACAGAAGACATGCAGAGGAATAAACACAGTCAGGTCAGGTTCTGCTCTGGTTCTGGTCCAGCTCATGCTCACCTTCTCTGCTGGTGAACATTTATGTGACAGAGGAAGAAATGTTCACGGCGTTCCCTGGAGGCACCGACGGGTGAGCAAATGAAACGCACCAGTAGATTAAACGCAGTGAAGCAGAATTAAATAAATAATAATCATGTTCAGCAGTCGTGGAAAGAACTGAGTGCTACGTAAATACAGTCAACCTGAGTAAACACCACTTCATACTCAGTGTGTGAGCTGTAGGTGAGCTGTGACTCCATCTCCCATGATGCTTTGTTACTGAATGTCTTATTGTGGTGGCGGAATGAGCCCAGATTATTTTCAGTTTTCTTCTTGTTTCCATCAGTTTGAAGTCGGACCATTTTAAAGTTCTGACTCCGGCTGTGTTTCGTCTTTTCAGAGGTACAAATACTTTGTTACTGTTCGTTTGTGCACAAATATCAAAACCCGTCCGATCTTTTGACGCCTCTGATGATCAGAACAGGTTTAAAAGTGTTTCACTATGATGTTGAATTTTGTTGCTCGGAGCTCAAAATCATCCGTAAAAAACATTATCGAACGTTCAGCAGTGAAACACTGAAGCTGCGGTTCGACTGCAGCCTGGGAACAAATTGATTCAAATGTCGCAGCACTCTGATTGGTGCTCAAACATGTGTGAGAACAATGATTTTCAGGTTGCCGGTGCAGGTTTCCTCTTCACAGGCCGCTGCTCTTCCTGTTTCCAGCCAGACTGTGAAAGCAGACGACCAGACCGCAATCACAGCAGCTGATAAGAGTCAGACTTCCTCCAAACACGCGACAGTGAGCACAACATCACACCTGCAGCTCGCTTTGTATTTTCTTGATCTGTTTTCTTTCGTCACCAGGTGAAGCAGCGACGCTCCTGATGGCGCTTCCTTTCTCCAACTCCAGCTCTGCGGGAGCTGTGCGGTGCATCGTCAACGACCAGATGGGTCCGTTCACCATCTTCTACATCCTCATCTTCATCATCGGGCTGCCAGGAAGCCTGCTGTCTGTGTGGACCTTCATCCGCAGCCCCAGAGTGAAGGTAGGACCGCCGTCGACTGACGTTACAGACGTGGTAGATCCGCTGGACGTAGCTTCAGACCTGACAGATGAATGTGTGTGTCATCAGCTCCATCAGAGCAGCAGCGTGTACCTGCTCAACCTGCTGGCGGCCGACCTGCTGCTACTGCTCGCTCTGCCCTTCAAGATCCTGAAGGACGTCGGCGCGGCGCCCTGGAGCCTCATGGTGTTCCACTGCCAGGCCAGCGCCGTCACCATCTACATCAGCCTCTACGCATCCATCGCCTTCCTCGCCTTCATCATCACAGACCGCTACCTGCAGGTACGACTACACCTTCATCACACACAGGATCAGCTGTCTGAAGGAGGCATACCGGAGAACCTGGGCCGACTCACTGAGTGCTGATGGTGCTGATGGTGTTGATGGTGATGGTGTCTGATGGTGCTGATGGTGCTGATGGTGCTGGTGTCTGATGGTGCTGATGGTGCTGATGGTGTCTGATGGTGCTGATGGTGCTGATGGTGTTGATGATGCTGATGGTGCTGATGGTGCTGGTGTCTCTCCTCCTGCAGGACTGCCACACTCTGCGCTCTCTGCGGCTGCAGGAGGTCGGCTTCGCCCGGCTGCTGTCGGTGGTCGTCTGGCTGCTGCTGCTGCTCATCATGGTGCCCAACATGGTTCTGCCCATACAGGAAGTGCAGGTACGACCTCCACACCTGGTACTGGTACTGTTACCACTGCTGCCCCTTGTCATGTTGTCCGTGTATAACCCATGTTTGAATCTGTCTCCAGGAGCATCCGTTCCTCAGCTGTTCGTCTCTGAAGAAAGGCATCAGCCTCCACTGGCACGCCCTCACCGTGTTCCTCAACACAGCTCTGTTCCTCAACGCCTCCGCCGCCGTGGTCGTCTCCAGCGTCCTCGCTCTCAAGAGACTCCTGAGGAGTCGCAAAGACCCCAAACTGCAGATGGACGCCAGGCGGGCGGTGCGGAGCGTGACAGCCGTGGCGTTGGCCTACATCCTGAGCTTCGTGCCGTACCACGTGGTTCGGACGCCGTACACGCTGGCTCAGACTAAAGTCATCACAGACTGCCAGACGAAGAGGCAGCTGTTTCTGGGGAAGGAGTCGACGCTGCTGCTGAGCGTGCTGCACCTCTGCTTCGACCCGCTGCTCTTCTACTACCTGTACCCACCTTTCAGACGGACGCTGCGCCGCATGTTGCCCTGCAGCGGAGCGCCGGCGGGCGGCGAGTCGGACGAGCCGGCTGCACAGGAAATGATGCAACCAACGACGTGTGGGGACGAAGTCTGACCACAGATGTTGAAGAAAGTGAAGAAAGGATCCACATTCTCATGAACGACCTGAAGAATAAGGAAGAAATGTTACATCACTGCTGAGGTCTGACGTGTAGCCTAGCTTAGCACAAAGACTGGAAACATATGGAAACTGCTAGCCTGAAAGACGCTTTCAGCAGCTCCAGATGTGAACAATAAACAGCTAAAAATGACTGAACTGTACTAATAAACACACCAATTAAATGTCATGATTCCTGAGAAGAAACCTGAAATGAACAAATAACTTTTACTTTTAATTCACTGTTTATTCATCATGTTAATTATGTAACAGCATGTTGGAGAGAATCTTTATATGGATAATCTTTTATATGTAAATAGATAAAGATGAACAGTCTTCCACTCACAAAGTAAGTAGTACAAGAATATAATGAATAACAAGAATAATATGATATAAACACAGTGTGCAGTATGTTTACATGCAGTAACAGAAACAGACATACAGTATAAATACACGTTGACAAAATATTATGAAACACATACAATGTTGTTTATCGTAATAAAATAAATACAATTAAAAAAATAAAATAAACAGTAAATCGAGTTCAGTGTTGTTGTGTGTTTGTTCCAGCAGGTGGCAGCAGAGATCAGCACTGGAAGTTACAAAGTGCTGCAGTGGACGTTTAAATACTCTTAATGAAATAAAGTACTTGTACTTTACTTTATTAAAAATACTTATAATTTACTTGAGTATTTCCGTTTTCCGCTATCACTCCGATGTACTCAGTTACACTCCATCGCTGTGGAGTTCTGCTGTGAGTACTGTTCTGAAGAATGACCCAATAATAAAGAATTCAGGCTAACAGTTCCCTTCACTTACAGTCTTTATGCTAAGCTAGGCTAAAGGCCGATCAGATAAAGCTGATATCGGCTCCTCTGCTCCTGGTGAAGATGATCAACGAGACAGCTTCACTAAAAATGTCGGACTGTTCCTTTAAACTAATCTGTCCATCCAGCTGTGGACGCCGCCTGAACCATCCAAAACATCCCATAATAACCTCTGCGATATAATAAAGTCTCACTGCGGTCGAATAAAACAAACCCGGCTTTTATCTGCCAGATCTTTTCTGTGTTTCTGCTGCAGGAACACAAACGGATCAGAGAATGTTCTGTAGAACCGCTTTATTAGATTATACTGAACATACACACAGTAACACACAGTAACACACAGTAACACACAGGAAACACAACAGTACACTGTAGATGATCATCAGCGTGTCAGAATGAACAGCAGCTTCCAAACAATCCTCAGAACATCAGCTCCACGGTCAGAAACTGAGCTGAGACCAGCTCGTTAGCTGTGTCACGCTAAAAGACGACTTCTTTCTTTGGTTGGTTGGTTTAAAGAGGAGCTCTCGATCCGTCTCACGCTGCTCCCGGCCAGAATATTCAAAAAATGTTCTGTGGGGAGTCGGAGACGGATGAGGAGAACAGCTGGACGGAGGTTCAGTCACAACGAGCCAAAAACCGAGCTGAACTCATGAGATGATGATCGTTAGCAGTCTGGGCCGGGTCACACACACATCAGAACCATCAGTCACATTCAGACACTGGAACTGGAACGTCATTCGTAAGATAATTTAGGATCATCAGGACGTCTGTGTTCAGCAGCAGCTGCCTCTTCAGGGACGGTCAGCGACTGAAACACGGCTCAGAGTCTCAGCTGGTCTCAGTGTCGAGGAGGAGAAACTTTAAATATCAAGCAGCAGATTCTTCGTCCACACGTCAACGTTAGCAACACGACTCAGTCTGTCATCCAGGAGACCGTCAGGAAACTGACTCTGGTGAAAGAAGAAGTTCTGATCCAGCTTGTTTCCTCCATAAAGTAATAGATTACAGGCTCTGACATGGACTCAGAGTCTCAGAGTAAAAAGGACGTTTGTGGTCAAAGCTAACTATATATAATATATAATAATATGAGCTAACACTCATATTTTGATTTACAGCAGATATTTCTTTGTTACATACTTAAAAAAAGCCAGTTATTATAATAAATTGTAATAAATACATTACAAAAAGGTATAAATTAAACAGTTGAACCAATAACAGTTCAGCAGACAATTCAGACTCACTGGACCCCCAATAGTTTACAATCCCAGAATATGTGTGTGTGTGTGTGTGTGGTCTCCTATCTGATGACTTTCCCTCCAGAACAAATTCATTTCACTACAGTCAAATGTGGAAGTTATGAAAGGAATTCTAAAATATCTCGTCTTTAGTTTCCAGCTGGCCTGCAGGTTGTTTGATGCTCCTCACACACGTCTTCTTCCCAGCGTGTATCTTCGATAATGACATTCATCTCTAACTCCCACTTCCCTTTTATATCAAGATGTGTTTTCCTAATCATGTTCCAAACTCTTTGGTGCACTTAATCCAATCATTTCTAATCTTTAGTTTGTGTTAATGTCTCTCTGCTGCACATGAATCTTTTTCTAGCTCGAGTCAGTTTGTTTCTTCATTTTGCTCTAATTGCTCTTAGTTGTGCCGCCCAAAAGTATCATTTTAAATTTGGCATATCCAGCAGGACCGACTCTACTCACGTCTCTCACGTGTGTTTGTCTGCTCTGTCAGTATTTCCGTGGGAGACGGCAGCTGACTCCTCCTCCGGTTGTCCTGCGTCACCCAGATGTGCAGGACGTCTCTCTCCTCCATCTCAGCTTCTTTGTTCCTGTGTCCAGAGAAACCTTGAGTCGTGCTGGATATGGAGGTTGAGCTTTGAGGTTTTTCTCCCTCAGCTTTTTAATCACTTCTGTCCTCTTTCTTTGCACCTCTGGTGAGTGACCCGGATCAGAACAAACCTTCTGGCCCTGGAATGTGACATCCCGCTGCTTCCAGGTTTGCTGCAGCACCGCTTGCTTCACGCTGAAGTCCAGAAATCTCACTGTTATGGACCTCGGTGGAGCCGCCGTCTTCGGTCTCGGTGCAACAGCTCAGTGTGCTCGTTCCAGTTTCATTTCCACACCTTCCTGAAGCTCCAGTGTTATTCTGAAGAACTCGGTTAAGAATGGCACCATTTCTTTCCAAACACGCTGATGTTACAGCGTCGTAGTCTGTTCTCCAACTCCTCCACTGTTTATTAGTCGTGTGTTCTTCTGTCAAGTTTACGTTTGTTTCGGGAACTTTTATTATGGGACGGAGCACTGAA
>CAEMYA010000712.1:427867-439835 GCA_903131615.1 Diplodus sargus | reverse complement strand
GTTACTTCACAGATTACATGAAGCATCAGAGCCACAGCAGCACACATACTACTGTACTTACTGTACTTACTGTATATACAAACATGCATAATTTACTTCTAATTGTACTTTTGGTTCTTTAACATCCAGAAAAGTATTTTGACCTTTGAGTTAAATGTGATTAATATGTGATGTTGCTGCGTCCTGTGTGTTCAATAACTGTCACACAAACTCTTAATGACACTGAAGCTGAAACAAGGTGAGCTGCCTGGAAAATGTCTACCTGTGGTTGCCATAGTGACCGTGTGTGTGTGTGTGTGTGTGTGTGTGTGTGTCATCCAGCAGCAGGTGTGTGCAGTGAGTGACAGTCTGCTGACTCGTCAGTCCGTCACACATGAACACTTTCCTCACAACGCGACACGAGTCGGATCAGCAGAAAATGGTTCCACTGAAACACTTGGATCGATCTGATTGGTTCCAGCACCAACACACACAGAAACACTGCCAGCACATTTACAGAGAGCAGGATGATGTAAACATGTTGCACAAGTCAGAAATCCACACGGCCGTTGATCAGTAATGGGGTACCTGTCACGCTCCGTGTCCGCGGTGTGATGCACTGATACCAGCTGCAGTCCGACTGGACGCGCCAACATTTGTTTTCCTGTGACGGAGACTTTAATGGTGCGTTCAGACCAACGCGGAGAAAATGTTCTCCTGGCGTTTCTCCACCGGCTGCAGGACAGCAGCGTCCAGGTCTACGTGAGGCCGCCCGGCGTCCAGGTCTATTTGAGGCCGCCCGGCGTCCAGGTCTACGTGAGGCCGCCCGGCGTCCGGGTCTACGCGAGGCCGCCCGGCGTCAAGGTCTACGCGAGGCCGCCCGGCGTCCAGGTCTACGTGAGGCCGCCCGGCGTCCAGGTCTACGTGAGGCCACCTGGCGTCCAGGTCTCAGCTGCAGAGCGTCCGTCAGTCTGTCTGCAGCTTCTTCACAGGCGTGTTAATCAATAACTGGTCACTGTGATCAGACTGAATCAATCGTTCTCACTGCGTCAGGATGAACCAGAACTGAGAGGTTCTGTGGTCTGAATGCAGCTTGTCCCCGGATCAGAGCGCTGCTGTGCTGAGACGTATTTCAGGGACTTACCAGGCCGTCACACTTCCTCGCTCGTCCACACAAGCTACATTTTCATGAACACCTCTGAAGCTCAGCGCAGTTCCGTCTCTTCTCAGGACGATCTGGCTCAGGGGTCACCAACCTTTTAGAAACTGAGAGCTTCTTCATGGGTACTGAGTCATATGAAGGACTGCCAGTCTGATTCACAAAAATAAAACTTTTGTCAGTGCAGTACGAGGACGTGGAGGCCCCAATGTCTGGGTTTGCCGCGGGCCCCCAGATGACTAAATCCGCCACTGCTGGCAACTTCTGCGCACAGCGGGGAGAGCCGGCTAACTTCTGTTTAGCACCTGGCTAACTTCTGTTTAGCACCTGGCTAACTTCTGTTTAGCGCCCCGCTAACTTCTGTTTAGCACCTGGCTAACTTCTGTTTAGCACCCGGCTAACTTCTGTTTAGCACATGGCTAACTTCTGTTTAGCGCCCCGCTAACTTCTGTTTAGCACCCGGCTAACTTCTGTTTAGCGCCCAGCTAACTTCTGTTTAGCGCGCGGCTAACTAGAATGAGGAGAACATAACTGAATTGAGCGTCTCTGTAATCGACTGAATGGATCCAGCTGAGACAGGAAGCGGGTCGTGTCTCGGGGTCTTCATGGTCACAGCGTGTTGCAGACGGACCTCCTGGGTCATTTCTTACAGGTCGCACCTTTAAATCACTCACAGGTTCATCAGGTCTCACCTGTGCTCCTCCTGCAGACAGGTGAGTCCTCCAGCTCTGCAGGATCACAGGAAACATTCAGACTGATTCTGAGAAAGTGTTCGTTCCCTGCAAACAGCTGGACGGCTGGTTCCCCCTCCGATGGGCTTTGGACCTCCCTCTCCTCCTCCCCCATGTCCTCCCTCTCCTCCCTCCTCCCCCCTCTCTCCTCCCTCCTCCTGCAGCAGCAGACGGGTCGCTGCCTCTCCGCCGCTCGGAGCTCATCTCCAGTCCTCCGGATCTCACCGTCTCTCACCGGGAGCTCGACTCTCAGAACCCCGTGGGAAAGTTCTCGTGTTGAGTTCTGGACTTCTCGGTTCGTCTGGACCCGGATGCAGAGATTACATGAAGGTTTCAGCGGACAGATGTCGGATGGATTCTTCTTCTTCTTTCTTTGTTTTTTGCTGTTTGGTTCGTGAAACTTTGCTGAGTGAAGTTTGTGGAAACAAATTGAAGAGTTGTTGATCCGATGCGTCCGGACCGGCCGGAACCAGAGCAGCGACACCGGGGAGACAGAGACACGATCACCGGCTGCAGGACGTGCATGTCTCCGCTCCCCACCGGCACCGAGGTACCGACCCGCTCTGCTCGTTTATACCGGCTGACCCTCCTTCAGCCCGGAGGACTGTTTCTTCTTCTTCTTCTTCTTCTTCTTCTTCTTCTTCTTCTTCTTCTTCTTCCATTTCTACACACAGCTCGAGAGCGGACATCACACATGTCCCTCCGAATTAAGACAGAAATGATTTAAACACATAATTAAAAACTTTGACATGCAGAAATTCACTCAGAGAGCTGAAACACACGAAGAAGAAACATATTTTCACAATAAAAGCCCAAATAATCTCAGGTTTGAGTGTTTAAAAGCTTCATGTTTAATAAAGATTTTCTGTCATTAAAGTTTTTATTCTTTAACATGAAGCTGCGCGCGCGTGCACGCGTCCCTTCCAAGTTTAGAGACACGGTGCGCGTGCACGTGATCTGTCCTGCTCCTGGAAGTGTTGGTGTGTGTGTGTGTGTATGTGTCCTCACACATTTTTCATCTTCATTTTGTCACCTGACTGATTCCTCTGATTGTATTAGTGACGTCATGAACAGCTGATGAGGTCAGTCTGTGTTATGGAGGACAGAAACCGCCAACATCAAAAATAAACACGATTAAAAACTGTTAATTAAAGATGCAGGATGTCAGGAAACGGCAGGGGGCAGCGTGTTGCCGTAGTAACCGCTGACTGCAGCCGATGCTAGCAGGCTAGCTCAGTTAGCTCAGTTAGTGAATAAAGTTTCATTTGATTTCTAACATTATTAGTTTTTAACTTACTTTAATTACTTTAAACTTACTGATTTATTTCCTCTTCATATATTTCATCACGGGTCGACTGGTCCACTATCGACCGGGATTAATTAATAAATCAATAGATAAAAATAAAAATAGGTTAATACAGAGTCAGATTACAACAACAGCAATATCTGTGTTATATTTAATAATTTAGTGAATTATTCTGGCAGCTTCTGTCCTCCTGACCTCAGTTTTCAAAGGTCAGATTTTGAAGTGGATCCCATGTTCTGGTCCCGGTCCTGCTCCTCAGAGGATGATCCGCTCTGATCTGAGCTGACATGTTGAGTCTGGTCTCCTCTGGAGGCTGCGGGTCACATTGCGGCCTGCAGGGGGCTCCAGCCTTCAGTCATGTGTTCCAGACTGTTTTTCCTCTTTATCTCTTGTCACAGACGGTCAGTCGGCCTCTTTTGCGTCTGAGTCTGTCATGTTATATGTTGTTATTGTAGGAATACGTTGAAATCCCGTCTCTGTGCCTGTGAGCTGCTCTGCAGACGCTCTCTGCAGGCAGAGCTGACGCTGATCTTTATCTCCAGAGGGAGATACCATGAATCTGATCCTCCTCTCATCCTGTTTGCTCTCTGCGTCACTTTCTCTCTCTGTCTCGTCTTTCAACGGCTTTTAAAAACAAACTGACCGCACAGAAAAATGTGGAATGTCATGAAGACGCCGAGAGCTTCAGGAGTCAGTGAAGGCACCGTCAGAGGCCCGGTTCAGATCTGGTATCAACATCTGTCCACAGTGATCCGATAACCTGCCTGTTAGCAGCAGATGTTTCGAACTAGTATCCACAGCATCACCAGACTCCCTTAACAAATGTGTCAGTTTAGTGAGTTGTTGAGTTGGAGACACTTTATAAACTCTGTGAAACTCTGTCTCTGACTCATTCTGCATTATTTGGACCTTCTTGTTAATTCAGCAAATGTTCTACATGAACTTCTTTCTGTCTCTGAGTAGAAACATGGAGTCTGTGTGTCTCAGTGATGGACGGGTGGATTCAGAGTCACAGCAGCTGTTTATAGATTATTAGAAATGCGGCGGTGTGTTCAGGTTTTTTTGAAAGACTGGGACGTTTCTGTTTTAAGCAACAGGAAGGTTTTTGTTAATGTTCAGAGCTCTGAGAGAAAAGCTTTTCTCATTGGCCGGTCCCCAGAGGTGCGGTGACTAATCACACACCACTTCACTGGAGGGTGTGTGTGTGAGTCTTGGCTTTGTACTGTGCGTGTGTGTGTGTGTGTGTGTGTGTGTGTGTGTGTGTGTGTGTGTGTGTGTGTGTGTGTGTGAAGGTTGACTCATTGGGAACTTCACCTCTGCGTGTCAGCCAGTAAGACCCTTCGATTACTGCCTCAGAGAAACACTAATGGAATTATAATTGCATGTGTGTTTGTGTGTGTGAGTCTGTGTGTGTGTATGTGTGTGTTGGCAGGCAGATGACAGCTGAGTCCTTCTGAGCATCGATCTCACTAATAACACACTTTGTCGAGAGCAAACACACACGTCACTGTATAAACTGGGTCAAACTGACTTCTTATTGATGCTGTGTGTGTGTGTGTGTGTGTGTGTGTGTGTGTGTGCTGCTGTCAGGCGATTCCGGGTCGACGGGATCATTCTTGCGTTGTTTGTTTGTAGGAGAATAAGTCGATGATGATGTCATAACAACTCAGCTTTTCTTTTTGCCCAAATTTGGAGGAAGCAGCTGGTTGTGTCTTCGGTATCCCATAATCCTTTGCAAGCTGTCGCAACAGTCTGTGTGTGATCATTTTGGCATTCCTGGAATTTGCGCTTGTGTTCTGTGGAAAGATGTTTCAGCATATTCCTGATGTTTCCGCTCCGACATGAAACAATTCGTCTTCACTCGTGAGGTGAAGCTTCACGCTCGGCGGTTTCTTCTTCTTCTCCGTCATCGCGCCGCGTTTCCAGCTGCTGAGCTGAGGTGATGTCATTGTTTCGCGGATGTGCGACTGTCAGGAAACTGTTGATGATGCACGCTGATCGGTTTCATTTTTATTTTATTTTGTTGTTTAGAACAAATTGTATAATTCTCATTAGAATAGTTATTTTATTTCATAAAAACAACAGAAACATTTGGAGAACATTCTTCTTCTTCTCCTCCTTCTTCTTCTTGAGTTAACCCTGATGGTTACAGTCTCTAGCTCACATGTAAAGGTGTTCCGACACTTGCAGCTCATCACAGGTGAACAGGTCCAAAGGTTCTGGACGGGTCGTGACCTTTAGAGGTTAAACTTCTCTCTACATCTTCTGCTCTCTGTGACAAACATTTTGCTGTTGTATAAAATGAGTCTTTTTTTTGTGGCATCTTTATTTGTTTGTCAGAACCATAAATGGGATGAAACCACAGAGCGACCCAGTAAGTGGGGATGTCTCTTATGTCCTGCGGCCCGGCGGAGTGATTTAATGGGAGCAGAAGAATCTTTGGATCGCGGAGACGAATCAAAAGCAGAGTTGAGAACTTTATTCAGAACCACTTTGTCTGAAACAGAGAAGAAGAAGAAGAAGAAGAAGAAGAAGAAGAAGACGACGACAATGAGCACAGCCTGCAGAGGGTCCAACTGGACGGGGAGGAGAGGAAGGAGGGATGAAGGACTCAGATAGTTTGTCAGAATTATAAACATGCAGCAGGATTTTCAACATAGAGTCAGTTTGTTTGGAGACATGAAGCCTCGTCCTCTTCTTCTTCTTCTTCCTGTGTCATCCCTCCTTCTCTCCTCCATCCGTCAGAACAAACTCTCCTTCAGCGTCTTTAAAACACTTTTATTCTTGTTCCCGCTTTACCAACATCTGTTTCCTCTTTCTTTCTCCTGTCGTTCAGTCGTTGTCTGACACCAGCTGGGTTTAAGCGGCTCTGTGGCGCAACGGATAGCGCATTGGACTTCTAGCTAAACACAGGAGAAGTGATTCAAAGGTTGTGGGTTCGAGTCCCACCAGAGTCGACCTTTATGCCGACAGCGCCGCAGTCCTCCGGCCTCAGTCGTTTTTCTGAAGTTAATTCCTCTTCACGGAGCTGAAAATCTTGTTTCATATGAAACTATGTTTTACCAATTTTTACGTAATGCTGCTTTAATTCATGTTGTCATGGTTCTCGACCCTTCTTGACCTCAGTACGTGACGCACACAGATGTTCCACAATCTTGTGGAGGCTCTGTGGTACAATGCACAGTGCGTTGGGCTTTTAGCTAAACACAGGAGAAGTGATTCAAAGGTTGTGGGTTCAAGTCCCACCAGGTCGATATTTAGAAATGCTCCACAATGACATAACAACCCTTAAAACTGCAGAGTAAAAACAGCCACACGTCAACAAATACAGAGCTAATATGAGTATGTAGGTTGTTGGTTTAAATCCCCCATGACGCTGAACTTCGTAAGTCCAACAGATGGATGTCTGATCGATGATGACAGAGTGACTCTGTGGAACACAGGAAACAGGAAACTTGTGAATAAGTTATTCAAAGGTTGTGAGTTCAAGTCCCACCATGGTCAACCTTCAGATAAAGTGATTAAGGAGTAATTAAACCTTCAGACTAGAATAATAATCGCCCTCATTTTACACTTTACGTCTTCTGAGCCTGAAAAACAACAAATATATTTTGATAATAGATCAATTATTAGACTGCAAGAAGCAACGTGCAGTTAAATCAAAGGTTGTCGAATGAAAATGATCCAGGCGAGAATCCAGTAGCAGAAAAGTGAAGGTAGTTGGTTTCCACAATCTTGTGGAGGCTCTGTGGCGCAATGGATAGCGCGTTGGACTTCTAGTTGAACATGCAAAAAGATATTCAAAGGTTGTGGGTTCGAGTCCCACCAGAGCCGAGCTTTAGAAAAGCAAGCAATTAACTTTCAGACTGGTTGAGTTAATCTCCCCAAAACACAGAAGAACTGATTCAAATTGTTGGTTCGAGTCCCACCAGAGTTGTATGTTAGTGTATTAACTTAAACTAAACCTGCCAGTGAAACAGATGATGTCATGATAGTATGTTGGACTTCAGCCACTTCCCTTCTTTCTACTGTTCAAGTTTAATGTCATTGCTAGGCTACGTTAGCCAAACAAAGCTAATGACAGCTGATTTAATGTTACGTAACATTACGACTGAAAACAAAAGACCCTCTGGCTCTGTGGTGCAATGGATGACATGTTGGACTTCTAACCACAGGAGGAGGTGTTCAAAGGTTGTGGGTTTGAGTCCCACCAGAGTCGTGCTTTAGAGAAAGTTGTGGATGATTACAGGCATCAGTGAAGCTCTGAACAGTCTCACCAACATACAGAGTGTTTGGTGAATGAACACAAGCAGCCATTGATTTCACAGGAGGCCGAAATCAAACGCACCCAAACCATCTCCAGTATCCAGAGAAGTCTTAATATCCAGCCAACGCAGCGTAATTATGGGATGTGGGAGGATGGTTTCCCCGGCGACCACTGTTTGTCGTTTATAATAATTAGTCCGACAATTTAGTGAAGTCTGAGGTCGGACAGAGGCCTCACTGTGAGGTACAGAGTGTGTGTGTGTGTGTGTGCGTGTGTGTGTGTGTGTGTGTGTGTGTGTGTGTGTGTGTGTGTGTATGCTGTGTGTGTGTGTGTGTCTGGCGACAGTTGTATACCGCAGTGTCTCTAACCTCGGAGCAACACAGTAAACAACATAAACAACACACAGATACACAAATACACAGATACATACAGTAAATGTATATGATTATCACACACACACACACACACACACACACACACACACACACACACACACACACACACAGAGAAAGACAGCTTCAGTGTGTGACTTCATGTTAACGTCAGGCTCTGTGGCGCAATGGATAGCGCGTTGGACTTCTAATACAACCCTGTAGGAGGGATTCAAAGGTTGTGGGTTCGAGTCCCACCAGAGTTGAGCTTTAAAGAAAGTGACTGATGCTTTCAGAACTTTCACTTCTCATCTCCAGAACAATAAAAAAGCTTTGCTTGGACCTGCTGGTGTTCTGAAACATGTAGCTAGCTAAACTAGCAACCTCAGTCTGAAAACGCTGTCTTTGTGCAACGTTGCCATTGTACAGTTCATGCACAGTGCAAGATTGGAGTGTCTTGTCTTTAAAGCTCAACTCTGGTGGGACTCAAACCCACAACCTCTGAATCCCTCCTACGATGTCGTACTAGAAGTCCATTGCGCCACAGAGCCAACAGCCTCAGAGACTGTGTTCTGTGGTCAACTCCCTCACATAGAAGAAAAAACCTCTGATTAATATAATTGAACGTAAACAACAAATGTGGCACCGCTGTCGAGCTCCCGGCTCGATCTCCTCTGTTCACACCGTGAAGTCTGTTTATTGATTGATATGAAAAAGTCCCTGGAAGGCTGAGAAGGCAGAAATAGCAGAGGAAGCAGTCGGCGTGTGGGCGGCTGTTTCTTCCTCCATCACCACACGTAGCTCCTGGTTTCTGCCCACAGCGGTCGGTACTCGAGCCCCCGACCGAACTCTGCGACCCGATGGATCGTGATATTGAAGTATTTACAGTAAACAACTCGGTCACAGCCTGAGTTTCATGTTAGTGTTTGAGTCACGAGTGGATTTTTGGTCAGAAGCAGCGGTTTCAGCGTCGACATGAGGAGAAACACGGCTGTGATGTGTTCAGTGTGTTTATGGTCTAAACCAGGTGTGTGCAGCTGGAGTGACTGTAGGTGTGTGTGTGTGTGTGTGTGTGTGTGTGTGTGTGTGTGTGTGTGTGACACCTCCTGCTGTCTCTCTGTACATTCCCATCATGAATCACCCCCCGTCCTCGCTATCATTCCAGCCTTCCCATAAAAACTCTGGTCGTCTCTGTCATTTCGTTTCTTTCCACTAATTTAAAACACACACACACACACACACACACACACACACACACACACACACTTTACTGAGTGCTATTAGTGTTATAACCATAAATACACAAAGAGGGAATTTCCAAACCGTCACAGCAGCTGATGACACATTTAAAGTCTTCATCTGTCCGCTGAGAGGACTCCACTTCCCACAATACAACACAGGACAATAGAGCAGAGAATAGATCACAGCTCCGTCTGTATTTAGCCTTCACTGTGAAGACCTGTGTGAAGGTGTGTCTGAATCGTTCCCTGTTGTTTTAGATACAGATAATAAAACCGCTGTGTTCTGTCGACACGCACAGCTGGAAATGTCCCAGCGTCTTTTCAGGAAGTACCCAGTTTTGTTGCAATAAAAAGATTGAAAATGTCCCAAATCTCATCAGAAATATTCTGTTTTGTCAGGAAAGCCACGGCTGAAAACATGCAGATGTCCCGTCAGACATGTCGCCACAAACACGACCCAAAACGTCACAAAGTGCCGTCAAAAATGTCCAGTTCTGAAGATACAAACACGGCTGGAAATGTCTTGAAGTCTTGGTGAAAAGTATTCAGTCTGGTCGCCACAAAGGCGACTGGAAATGTCCTAAAATCACATTGAATGTATCTGGTTCTGACACAGCAAACATGCTAAAAATGTCCTGAAGTCTCATTATTAGATATAATTGGTTTGTCGGCACAAACACAACTGGAAAACCCAACGTCAGTTATTCTGTTTGATGCCACAGATACGGCTGAAAATGTTCTGATGTCTCTCGTATTGTCAGAAACATTTCGTTTGTCACAACAAACATTGCTACAAATGTCCTGAAGCCTCTTTTAATATAATTGGTTTTATTGGAGCAAACATGGCTGAAGACGTCCTGAAGCCTCATCAGAAACATCTGGTTTATTTGACACGTCGGCGGTTGAAAGTTTCTCCCAAAAATAGTTTTGCTGAGAGAAACTTTACTGAGAACGTCCAGATGTCTGATCATTAACCCTGGAAACAGAACACGGTGTGAACTCGCTCTCAGACTGACTCGTGTCGTCGCATTATGTTTTATTAATCCGACTCGGGTCAGAATCCAGAAACATTCTGCTTGTAAAACACGTTCTGTGTCCTGTTTTCACCTCTGGACCAGAACAGAGTTTCCCTGCAGACCCGTTTCACAACTAACACTATTTTTACATCATTCTTCTTCTCTTACAAAAACTCTGATTGTATCTGCCGTCCTCAGAGTCCGACCCGTTTCATCCGGTGCTGCTCGGTCAAACATTCAGTCTCGTTGTTCGTCTGATCAGTAAAAAACTCTGACATCGAAGTTTCAACTTGACGTGTGTGTGTGTGTGTGTGTGTGTGTGTGTGTGTGTGGTCGGTCAGTGCTGACTCGTCCTGAACCAACTGTCGGACCTGTTAGCACCACCGTGTGTGTGTGTGTGTGTGTGAAGCTGCTCGACGCCATGAACACAATGGAAGCAGCAGGACGACAGAGTGGAGCTATTGTGTGTGTGTGCGTGTTTTCAAACACACACACACACACGGTGAGACCACACACAGTGTAACTGTCCTACATACTGCGATGATTCGATGTGTCAGGAAGAATTTATGACTCCGTAATCTGCTGCAGACAATCCCTCTCACACAAACACACCAGGAGCTTTGCCGGTGTCGGTACCAGAACAGGAGGATTCTGCTCTCTGTGTTCTCCGTGGACTCGATACCAGAACATTTTGGTTTCTGTTTGACTGCAGCAGTGACAGTTTATTAATACAGAATATTGTTTCGAATTTTTCCTGGTCAACTATAAGAGTCGACTCTGGTGGGACTCGAACCCACAACCTTTGAATCACTTCTCCTGTGTTTAACTAGAAGTCCAATGCGCTATCCGTTGCGCCACAGAGCCTGTGTGATTGGCACACAAACACAGAACCAACCGGAGTCTGTTGATTGTGTTTCCATAAATATATGTAAGATGACAATCCTTGTCAAACTGATGACTGAAGCACAACATGTGATCAGGGAGGTTTGTTGTGAGGCGGCGCTGAGGGTCCGAAACAAAGGAGTTCTGTCAGCGTCCCAGTGATGTCATGTCAACACGAACCCATCACACACACACACACACACACACACACACACACACACACACACACACACACACACACACAGTGTACTGTGGTTCCTGCCTCATTAAAGGAGCAGTGTCACTAATAATCCTGCTTATTATTTTTTTGTTACTGTCATTGATCTGTTTTCTCTGTTTCGGTGGGACTTAAACCCACAACCTTTCAGCCAGCTTTCATCACAGAGTCTGACAACATGAGTTTATGGGTCACACGCGGCAATCTGAAATCCAGAAAGCTTCATGCACTGTCGTTAAAGCTCGACTCTGGTGGGACTCGAACCCACAACCTTTGAATCACTTCTCCTTTCTTACACTAGAAGTCCAACGCGCTATCCATTGCGCCACAGAGCCTCATGTGGAGACATTTTATACCGAGAAATCATAGAAAAAAGAGGTTTTTGTCAGCCTGCAGAACTCCCCTGAGAATACTGATGTTTTTAGGTTCTGTTCAGTGTCCCGGTGATCCGGTGAACTCGTCTGTACGCATCATGAGCTCGCTGCAAACAGGAAGTGCTAACAGATCATTCGGCTCAGGTCTAATAGAGACTCTCTACAAACATCAGCTACAGAAGACTCTTTGTACTTCCTGTTTACATCCCTTAAATTGGGGGCTATAGGAGAGTGTTGAGTGTTCAGGAACCAGAACCAACAGGACCAGAGGCTGTGACCTCTGACCTCTGACCTCACACGAACCCTCCGACCCGACGGACTCACGTCCAGTCACAGTGGGCGGGTCGGAGGGTTCGTGTGAGTTCAACGTCTCTGGTCAGATAAAAGAGGAAACGAGGCAGCGCGGTCACCGTGGCAACGAGATA